>JAJHUR010092942.1:0-32167 GCA_027495735.1 Lutjanus campechanus
CCGTTTTTTTGATTTTGGTTTTTTGCCCAAAAACGAAAAAACGAAATAACGACTCGTTTCTTTGTTTCTGATTGTGTCAGTTATTCCCAGAAAACAAACGGTTAAAAGGTACCTTCGTCTCCTAGTTTAGTTTTTTTGTTTGTTTGTTTGTTTTGTTTGGTTTGGATAAAGTTTTTTATCAGTATCACTGCTGTTGGTATATCTTCCTTCAACATGGCAGGGCAATATATTTATTGAATATTTTATTTTGAAGCACTGATGATTACGGATGTTTACTAATGTGATTCGACAAGATAATCACATTATCTTATAAGATAAGATATCAGTATAAGATATTGTCTTATACTGTGATCGAGCAAAATCATGTCAGGGATGATCTGGGGATGCAAGGTGGACGTGGTTGTGTATGATGTATGTTTTTGCTGTATTGTTTTTTATGTGTGGATCCCAGAAAGAGAAGAGAATGAAGATCCTATTAAACAATGAACAATAAACATTACAGCTGCACTGCAGGGGTTTATTGTGACTGTATCTTCTGCTTCTTTGTATGATTTGGAATAAAAACAAGTTGAGAAATTTGTCTGTAGTTTAGAAAATTTGTTCCTTTCATAACACAAAAATGCAACAATTTAACACAGATGAAAGCGGATCAAACATAGCCAAACTTAAATGTTTAATGAGGTACAGGGGAGCCTAATATTTAGCCTATTTTAAATCTGTCACTTACACAAGAATAAAAATAATAAGGTATGCAGACATTTATATAAAAAAAAAATTATACACTAAATTCAGGCTGGATTATCAAGCGTCCACTGTTCTCCCCTTTTTAATCTTCACATTTCCTTCACTGGAAGGGCCCTCTAGAGGACATTTTATCACTTTTTGTCCACTGGAAGGGCACTCTGAAGGGCACTTTTTCAGTTTTGTCCAATGGCAGTGCACTCTAGAGCATTGGTTCCCAACCTAGGGTCCGGGCCAGCCACATGGTGTCCACAAAACTTTGTCTGTTCTGAGGTCTTCAAAATCAGATTTGTACATATCAACTAAAATCTCAGGATTCGTACACCTTTACCAAAGTCAAATTCAAGCACTTTTCAAGTGTTTTCAATCTTTCCCAGGAACCTCACAGCTGTGCTAAATTACATGTTTATACACAAAATGATTATCTCGCCATTATTTCTGCTCTACATCACATTAAATCAGATGTTATTTTCCTACCAACCAAAATTATGTTTTCTAACAGAACCACAGATGAGAGACAAATTAAAGGAAAAACAAAGTTTCATATTTCTAAACGTGTCTAAATGCTTTTTCTCTTCTTTTCTTATTTGAAGTTTAATTTGAAGTTTCTTTATCCAATGAATGGCTCCGCCAGACAAAACAATAACAAATGAGGTGCAGCTAATGCTATTAGTTATTAGACTATTGATTAATTACCAATTAATACATGTTTAATCGGTTAAATTCTGATTCAACAATTAATTGAGTAATGATTAATCATTAATTTCCTGTACAATCTGCCTCAGAAAATATCTGACTTATTTTATTTCTTTATCATTTAAAAGGTTTTGTTTTATTTTCCTAATTGAAATGATCTCCATAATCTACCAACCCAAACCAGTTTAGCAAGGTTACACTGGATACTCTCCTCTAATAAGTCCTGCAGCAATATGGTCTACTCCACCCACTCCTCACTTACAACTCAACCACATAAACTAGTCTGTGTATCCAGTTCCTTTAGTCCACGTCAGATTATCAAGTTGTTGTGTTTAGTTGAATTTTGTCGATCTGTTGTACTGGAGACCTGTTACCTGCCTGCTCTGGACCTTGATGAATGTGGGTTTTTTTGGACTTTGGATTTTCTGTCTGCCCTGTTGGACTTATTTGCCCATATTGGACTGCTTTTGACCCTTTTCTGCCTCATGATTCAGTAAGGTAACCCTTGTTTTTGTTTTTTTAATCATTACATCATTGAACTAAGTCATGAGTATTTTTCTGTCAGACATATATCTGAAATGTCCTTTAAAACTGCTGTACAATCAACTTCTTGAGTCTTAACCTTTTGATATTATGCAATCTGATATTTCAAGTCAGTCAAGTAACAGTAACTACTGTTTCCTGATTATTAGCAACTACTCAGTATTACGTGTCACTTTGCTTCAAAGGACATAAAAAGGGTAAGTAATGATACTGCTCAGTATCATGTTTCACTTTACTTTTGGGGACATAAAATGAGCAAGTAGTCATGACATAATGATTAAATAATGAGGGACTACTCAGTACTGTGTATCATTTATTTAATTTTTTAAAGTTCCCTCAAGAAATGTTGTACCTTATTGTAAAGTGTTACCAAAGGGTCAATAAAATACCATGTAAAACATTTTTGGGTCTGCACTTTGCTCCAGAAATGTACTGTCCATTAGCATCACATATTAAGTTACCTTTGACCCTTTGAAAACAAAAAAGTTCTGTTCTCTCTCTCCACAGGTGAGCCATGACCTCCCCAGCCAGCCAGTGGACGTCTCTGCGCCCATTGTTCTTCAGCAGCCTAGTGGTGGTGTGTTTTCTGGTCATTTTCTTCACATACTACAGAAGTGACATCAAGTTCCCCTCTTTTGACAATTACTTGCAGAGAGGCAACTACTCCTGTCCCGTAGCTGTGTGTCCAGAGCGAGCACAGACCCAGGAATCAAGCCCGAACTGTTCCAAAGAGCTCCTCGTTAACCCACAACCCAACGTCACCCAGAAGATCCAGGCTGCAGCAGTGAATACTGAGCCCGACACTATTTTATTGGTCTGGATGTGGCCGTTTGGTGGCAGTTTTGAACACAGCTGTAGTATTTTCAATGTCCAGAAATGCCACTTGACAGATGACAAGACACTTTACAATAAAGCCCACGGGGTTCTCTTCCACCACAGGGACATTCATGGAAATCTAGGAGGCATGCCAGCAGAGCCACGTCCCTGGTTTCAGAAATGGGTGTGGTTTAATATGGAGTCACCTGCACACTCGTCTCAAATCCCTCAGATAAAACACTTATTCAACTTGACATGCAATTATCGACGAGATTCAAGTATTCACGTGCCTTACGGGTATCTGGTGCCAGTGACACCTGAAGATGAGAGTTTCAAATTGCCAGCGAAGGACAAGTTGGTCTGTTGGATTGTGAGCAACTGGAACCCGCACTTTAAAAGAGTTGAGTTTTACAATGAACTGAAAAAACACATCGAGATTCACACTTATGGAAATGCCTTTGGCCACCATACAAATGATGAAGACTTTTCGAAGATAGTTTCTAGTTGTAAATTCTACCTCTCCTTCGAAAACTCAGTTCACAAAGACTATTTCACAGAGAAGTTATTCAGATCTCTAATGTTGGGAACTGTACCAGTTGTTCTGGGCCCTCCGAGAGAAAATTATGCGGACGCTGTCCCAGGAGATTCTTTCATTCATGTCGATGACTTTTCTACACCAAAGGAGCTGGCAGACAGGCTACTCTACCTCGACAAAAGCAATCCTGAATACATGAGTTACTTTAAGTGGACAACCAGGTTTAAAATACAAAGGAGTTGGTTTGGCTTTGAACATGCTTGCAGAACTTGTAGTTACCTACAGACCCACAAAGGGTACGAAGCTTTTCATGATCTCAACAAATGGTACTGGGGTTAACAGAACTCTGTCCCGAAAAAAATACTTTTAGTGGGCATTTAACTATGGCTATAGGCTACCATAAGCAACTTTATACTTTTTACACCCTACGTTTTAACACAAATATCGGTACTTTCTACTCCTTACTTTTCAAAGGAAGCTTGGTACTTTAGTTTTACTACATTTAAGGGGACTTATTAATTGTCTCTGTTATTTGAAAGAAGTTACCTCACACTGAAATTCTACATACAGTGTCTCTGATTTACCTCATTACTGAATGTGTCATACTGCAGTTGACATCCTGTGGTTGTGGGACATAGTTTCACATTTCAGCAATTCATTTTGTAAGGGGCACAGCAGAAAACAAAATAACCAGTCAGATCTGCCACGAGGCAGATGAGGTAGGATTATTTTCTCAAACGTTCCTTGCATTATTGTGATATTGGTTTAATTCTGCTACTCAGAATTAAAATAAGGACCAAATAGTGGAAGTAAATGGCTCAGAAGCCCTCCATCTACGCTGCGGAGTTCCCCAAGGGATTGTGTTAGGCCCACTGTTTTTCGTTGTGTATATTAGTGACATGGAAGAGGCATGAAAATGTTTCTATACGCAATATAATATTTCCATTTTATGCTAATTTCTACTTCTACTTCACTACCTCGCTACATTTATCTGACAGCTTTAGTTACTAGTTTACAAACTTTCAGATTTTTACACGCATATGAGTTTAAGTTTATTGAATATGATGTTTTGCTTTTCATGTAAAACAATTCAATTGCTTCATGAAATATTTTGCTCAAGGGACAAACTTAAGTTTGAAACCTAAGATGGTTTGTGCAGCCCAGCACAGGTGCTCAGGATTGGAACAAGGTTCCTAACAGCATTAAACGGTCTACAAACCATTTCAGATAACGTATTCTTGTTGTGTGTATTTTGGTCTGTTGTCAGAATAATTCATGTCAAATGTGAATATTTTTGTGTATTAAAGTCGTATTTGCTTTTATATGCTGCCAGTGCCATCTTTTATTTGTAAATGTACTGGTGATGCAACAATGTAAATGAACTGTCAATTAAATAAACGAACAAAGACCACCTGGCATTGCTTTGATATTACAAAAGTAATTTCATATGTCAACACTTAAAAGGAGATATATCAACTGTTAATATTAAGAATCAGCAGTAGGGATGTAACAATAAAAATATCTCAATCTTGTACCGGACTGTGATAATATAAACCATCATATTACATGGTTAATTCATTGTTTTATTTTATGTTATAAAAGGACAGCTGTATTGTTTTTGTTTTACCATTTTGTACATGCAATTATGTTTGCAATTCTCTCTCTCTCTTTTTTTATTTTATTTATTACATTTATCTTTGATTAATAACAGATGACTTTTCAAGTATTAAATTGTCTTTGTTTTATGTTTTTCTTTTTATTGCGATATTAAATATTTTCATGGACTTTTTTGCACAGTAATATTGTACTATGAGCTTTTGGTATCATTGCATCCCTAATTAGCAATGCAAGTTCAAGCTGAAATTCTTAAATCACAACTTTAATTTCTCACTTAATCGTCATTGTAATTTTTCTTTTTTCTTTTGTATTTTTTGTTTGATGTCACACATTCAGTTTTCAGTGGCTTCTTCAGTGACTCGCCAAAAGGCTGTTAGGAATCAAGATAACTGGATGGACATGTTTAGCAGTTTATCCAGTTTGGGAGAGTGCCACTTGCCAGGAAAAGGGGCCAAAGAGCTATTGTTTCCATATACATTGCAGTGAAAACCGAGCCCTCAGTGAGCAGATAACATGACAGGAGCACAACACCCAGCAGCGCTTTGGGTTGTGAGGGTTATGAAGAATATTAGCAAACTTATCCAGTGTGGAAAATTACCACTAGACAAAAAATAACAATTTTTATTTAGCTAAATTCATTACATATGTGTTTGTAGGTGTGCGTTAAACAGTCTGAAAGCACTGACATTTTAGAAAACAGGTTTACAAAGTGCTTCACAAGCATAAAACAAAAATACATGGTGTATTTACACAACAGAGTAATATCCATATGATCAAGATATAAGCAAAGATAAAAGACAGGTAAAAAACAAAATAATAGAAGCATCAGACAAAAAGACTCTTTAGTTAAAACCCATCCTATAAAAATAAGTTTTTAAAAGAGGCCACAGTAGCGTGCCTGATTCTTTTTTCTTCCTTGTATCAGTACTTGTGCTTGAGCAAAGAATGTGTGTACTTTCGTCATCTCTGAGTTTAAGCTCATTGCTTCAGCCTACTGTGCAAGGTTTATTGCATGTAGCGCCACATAAGTGTTACAAAAGACGGCTTTCACAGGATGGCTGGAGGCAAGAAATACATCCACAGCATGTGTGTATGCCATGAAAGGTTGCACAGTCACATTCTTCATGCAATGACACGTATGTACTTGCTTTGCTTGTCTGATGTGAAGGCATGACTGCAGACTCAGTCACGCCATTTCATTTTGCGTGGGACACGTCACACATTTTTTAATGGAGAGCTGACCAGGAAACTCTGAATGGTGTTTCTGGGATTAACTCAGCCAACGCTGCCTAACAGGAAATGAATATTCTTGCCTAAACTTTGCTTTAGATAGACATATTACAGGCTTTTTATAAGAAACAGACTCCAAAGAAAATGCCATATGTTAAGTATCGGATTGATGATAGGATTTGGAAAGGATGGGATGAGGGTCGTGTGGGACCTCCTAACACAACAGATATTAATGGAACCGCAATCAGCTCTACCAAAAGAACATCTTGACCACTTGAACAACACACTTCTTAGAGCCGTTCAGCCGCCGATGAGCTGATGCCACAACACAGCACAATGCAGGCATACTGCTGGGGAGGGGGAGAACGGGGAGGGGAAGAGGTGGGAAGGCAAAGAAGGAAAAGTTTGTATGATCAGAAGGAATTGCTAACACCAAACCAAACCCACCTTGCAAAAGTTTGTTTCTTTTTCTTTGTTTGTTTGATTTATTTTTTCTATTTTGATGTTTCTCTCTTGTCTTCTTTTTGTTTCTTTTACTTTTATGTATGGGTTTGTTTCCTCACTGCCACCTAATACCTGTCTGTGTCCTTTAATGTTTTGGTATCATATATTGTTAGTATATTTGTATTGTCTACGTGTGTGCGCACTAGGGGTGATAGGGGTGGAAGGGAGAGAGTAAGGGGTGGAGGAGAGGGGTGAAGAGGTTGAAGGGGAGGGATGAGGGGTCGAAGGAGAAGGATGATGGGACTGAGAGGAGGGATGAAGGGGTCGAGGGGAGGGATGAAGGGGTTGAGAGGAGGGATGAAGGGGTCGAGGGGATGGATTGAGAGGTTGAGGAGAGGGATGAAGGGGTTGGAGGGGGCGGTAAAAGTGTTGAGGGGAAGGATGAAGGGGTTGAGAGGAGAGATGGAGGGGTTGAGGGGAGGGATGAAGGGGTCGAGGAGAAGGATGAAGGGGTCGAGGGGATGGATTGAGAGGTTGAGGAGAGGGATGAAGAGGTTGGGGGGTGGGGGGTAAAAGTGTTGAGGGGAAGGATGAAGGGGTTGAGGATAGGAATGGAGGGTTCAAGGGGAGGGATGAAGGGATCGAGGGGAGGGATGAAAGGGTCAAGGAAAGGGATGTAGTAATAGTAACCTATCCTTTTTTTCTTTTTTTGTAACTTGTGTGAACCTGACCCTCAACTGTACATTACGCAAATTAAATTTTTTATATCATACATTAAATTTTCAGTGACATTCAGAAATTGCAACTCAACTGTCAATTTTGGATTAGAAATTATGTTTTAATGCCAATTGTTTACGTGATATTACAAATTAAAACTGATATTATGAGCCCAATTTGAACTTCCTAAAAAGCTCCAGGTTTGTTTCTCTTGTGATGGAATCTGAATTTTAGATAACTGGTTGGATGGTGGACTTGTTTTATTTCTGTGTCTGGACTTCATTTTTTTGCAAACATTAAATAAACTGCATCATATACTCATCTAAGAAATCAATAATTTACCTGCTGTACTTGCTTTGTACTCTCAATATAATCCTTTTATTTGAACAGACAACATATTTCCCAGAATGCAGCTGCTAGACTTACAGTAAAAAAAAGGAAAAATGACCATAGAGGACCTGTGCCAAGGTTGTTACACTGGCTCTCAGTAAAATCTTAATGTGATTTTAAAATGTTAATGCTTGTTTTTAAGGCACTGCAACATCTCTCTGACATGACTGTAACCTAAGAACCAGCTAAACCATCAGGTCATCTCAAGTGGGCTGTCTGGTTTTTCCGGCCTGCATGAAAACTGATGAAACTGCCTTTAGCTTTTGTATCCCAAGCTGTGGAAAGATTGCGCTGTCTTTTAGAACTCGCCTGAGAACATTCCTTTTTAGCTGCACCTTTCATTAGTCTGGTTTACTTTGTTCTCCCGCCTGGAATGACGTGTGCTAAAGATCATGTTTTGCTTCATTGCTGTGGTTGAATGAATGATGGGACTTATTCTCTACCTGTTTCAGGGCTTTTTACTAGCAAGAAGCCAACAAAAATAAAAAAAATAAAGTATTTGTTTTAACTTAAAAACTTAGTGTCTTAAAATTGCCTTAAAATTTTAAGCGATTTTTCATATAATACCTGAGATGTATGTACATGTATGTATGTATATGTGAGTGTACAGTGGTGGGGCAGGGGCGAAAAAAAATAAAAACGGGACCACCTGCTCATGGTGGGGCACCAGTGTGGCACTTTCAGGCACGCAGAGGCCAAATAATTTTCTATCAAGTGGGACACCTCATATGGCACAACACTGAATTTTGGAAGGGCACTTTAAAGGGTACTATATCACATTTTTTATGACAGGGCACTTCGCAAAGTTTTGTTCGCTAGAAGGGCACCTTAGAGGGCACTTAATCACATTTTGTCCACCAGAAGGGCACTTCAGAGGGAACTTTATCATGTTTGTCTACTAGAAGGACACTTTGGGTGGTACTTACCCATTTTGGTCACTAGAAGGGCACTTTAGAGGGCATTTAAGTACATTTTGTTCATTAGAAGGGCACTTTACCACGTTTTATTCACTAAAAGGGCACCTTAGAGGACACTTTACCCCATTATGTCTACTGTATGGAACTATAGACAGCACTTTAACATGTTTTATCTACCTTAGGAGCAACCAAGACGGCACTTAAAAACAAACAAGCAATAAAAACAAAGAGAAGAAGAATGAATTCTGTTCATTTACCATCACAGACCTCATTCAATCAGACCTCAACAGTCTGAAGAAATAAGATTTGCTTTTCGTTCCTCGATGGAGTTGTAATGGGAACTAAATTAACTCTGAACACAACTGACCCCAATATAAGCATTTTCTGTCATAAATAAATGGTCTTTAAAACTGCAATATTCAACTTCTTGTGCTCTCTGATATCTCTGATCAATCAAGTACAATCATTTAAATACACATAAATATTGTGACACAATATTTGGTTTGTCAGCACACTTTTAGTTTGTCAAAGACAACAGCTTTGGCTTTTTTAAAGATATGGACAGCATTTTTTTTTTTTAATCTACAGTGCAAAGAAGCATCCCCAAATGCATTCCTTGTTCTAGTAACTCCATCTAGTGGCCACTGGCATAACAACTCTTCAACTCCATCTACACCATGCAACTACAATCTTTATCAATTGACTCACATTAATTCTTTCAACTTTCCCATAACCACCACATGTCTAGCCTTATTCATGCTAATTAAATGTAAAGATTCTTGTTTTTATTTTCAGAACCCTTAGGAATTTATGAACATGAGTTCTTCTAACTTGAAGGTTCTGTACGGAGTTCAATCAACTCATTGAATGAAGTCTCTAAAGAAACATGATCTGTATATTAGCAGACTTCCTGAGACCCTTCTTTTTTATAGTTTGAAGAAAACATATATGATGAAAAGTTCCTCTGTGTCTCTAGTACACTTTAATTAAAAAAAATAAATAAATATATATGTTGATGTTATGGTTTACTTTTTCTTTTTAGATACTTTATTTTTTAATAGGTTATTTATTTTAATTTGCTTGTCTTTTCATATTTGATTTGATTCAAGGAATCTAAAAAAGTCCATACTTTAATTTAATTAGAATAAATAATAATTTAAAAAGATAGTTTCCTTGGTTTGCTATATATGGAATTGGTAAAACAATTTCCATTCAATTTCTGTTCATAATGTTCAGTAATGTTTAGATGGGAACCTTAGGTTTGCGAACATCTCGCGTGATTTGGATGCTTTGTTTCTTCATTGAGCACGTTGTACAAACTAATTATGTCTAATAATTTGAGGAAGCTGTGGTCAAACCCTGGGTTGATTTAGGGACAAAAAAAGACTTCATTTGAGTTAAAACAAACATCATGGTTTAGGTTTCAGTGAGCACTCTCACGAGATCAGGTCTCGGGAGAGAAAAAACACTGAAGCAGAGCGGAGCGTACCATTTTATACAGTGTATAAAATCGCGTTATCTTGCCTTTCCCGTATTTAATGTGCACGTTTAGTTTTGTGTACACCTACTTTAAACTTACATTTGGACCGAAACACTTGGATTGGATTTTTTTAAATAATCAACCTTGTGGTCGCCCTCGCGTGACTGTTAAACACCCCTATGTATGGAATGGTTTCGCCTGTTTGTCCTCGGAGCCAGCTAGGGTAAAGAAGGACCTTTAAACTGAGCGACGAACTGTACAGAACAACAACGAACCTACCCTTCAGAGCTGAGCTATTTTTGGTGTCAGTCTCCCTTTCCGGAGACTTGAATGAGGTAAAAGTCGCCTTTGATCCGTACATTTTATTCCGTTTGAAATTGTGAGTCATTCGGTTGGTTCTGTTGGCAACTTTCACGTTCATTTCTTGAGTTTGGCTTTGTTGTGGAGCGGAAACTTGGGTACCGTCGTCGAAGGTAACAACTAACGTTAACTAACTAGTTTGCTAACTAGCATGTCAACGCTAGTGTTGAAGTGACGCTAGCTACAGCTGCTGTGTAGAAAAATCAGTTTCACGATATATATTCGGTTGTCATAGCCAGAGCTTTTGGTCAAATAACAAAGACTACCTTGTTAATGCTGTCAACACTGAGCTTGACAGTTATCTGCTACAAATATCTGTTGCAGTAAGAGCGTAATAGTCGTACAGTGCGGTTTGTTTGGGCTCTGGCGTGGATATAAAAATTAAATGTTCTAGTGCATTGGAGTTCTTGTTTTGGTCTGCAGCTCAGATCACGTGTACCCACTTCTTACGCGTGTGTGGATGTTATTTTATCCATGTGCATAGCAATGGAACCAGACATTTTCCATGTAGGGCTGAGAGACAGGGAGCTGCAGCCAATAACGACACTCCCCGTGTGGTTAGCCCAGCCTCCCTGATCCACTGCTTTGTTTACATTACACTGCAGTCAAATCTGGATCTCAGAGGACTGCCTTTGTCTCCTCAGGAGTTACTGTAACAATATGTAGCCTGTACGAGGAGATCTATACACATAGACAACGACGTTTCCTATGCTTGCTAACGTTTTTTGCTCTTAAACATCTGGGCAAATTATAAAGATACGCATGCAGATATATTGTTGTCACACATTAGGTTCTAGTGCAGTATTTGACAGTTTGCAATGTATTTCAAATCAGGCAACAACTTTCCAACTGTTCTAAATGTTCTAAATCCACTTTATAAACATGTTTATACATGTCAAATGCAACGCTGCAATGATAAGTTGATAATAGATTAGTTGTCAACTATTTTGATAGTCATTTGAGTCATGTTTTTAAGGGAAAAAAAAGTCAAAATTCTCTGATTTCAGCTCCTTAAATGTTAATATTTTCCTGTTTCGTTAGCTCACTATGACTGAATAACTTAAGGTTGTGGACAAAAGACATTTTGAGGATGTCGGCATAGAATTTGGGAAACACTGATTGACATTTTTTCAGTATTCTCTGGCATTTTTTGTCTGTCATAGCTATTTATAATTATTGGGGTTGAGTATCAGTGCTCAATACCTTTTACAATATCACTTGAAATAACTCAGTACCAAGCAGTACCGAAGCTTCTCCAGTTTAACGACATCCGCATTCAATCATTTTGGTATCGAGATTGAGAAAAACATGTCTTTTGTATGTGTTTTTTCTCGCAGCCATTCACCCAAAGTGTTTTTTTATAAAGAAGAACCTTTAAAAACAGGTTTTGAATGAAGGTTACTGGTGTGGTTGCTGGTATCAGAATTTTTTAAATGATATCCAGCCCTAACAATTATTAAAAATACCCGTGAAAGTTTCCTGTTTCATCACTGTGATGTCATTTTGTATTTTATATATAGAAATAACAAAATATCGGCTGATATCAGTATCTAATTTTTTTTAACTTTCTATCTTGGTATTGTCATTGGTCCCAAAAATCCAGCATTGGTTCCTGGTTTCTTGTTTTTTCTGCATTTTATTTTTACCTAACATTCAGACTACTTGAAGAGGGTTTCTCATAATGAACCAGCAGATGACAGAGTGGACGTAATCCGTAATCAGTTTTCTGGACTGCCCTGCTCCCATCGCTCAGGATAATCTCTGAAAATTGGCCTGCTGCGTGGCTGTGACCTAGCTGTCAAGTCTAGCAGATGATGTAATGAATGAGCACGGGTACATGGAAGTCATACAGTCTCCCCCCACCCACCCTCAACCCTCTGAGCTATCTTTAAACCAAAAGAGCGAGCAAGTGAGGGAGTGTGCATTCATTTTTGGAAGCAGATAACTGAGAGCAGGGACAGGAACACCCAAGGGTCACCCTACCAGCACTGTAGGTCTCAGATAATATTAGAAAAGCAGAGTCTGACTTTATCAAAGGTGTTACAGTAATCAAGTTACATTTGTATGCTTTTATTTTGCCAAGTGGTATTAGTTTATGTTTGTAATGATATGAACTAGGGAGGTGACAAAAGTTGGTCCCTGTCAGTGTTTTACTATTATATATGGTGTTTTTGGGTCTGTATTTCATTTTACTGCTGTAGATGTTTAAGGTTTAGCTTGTTTTAACAACTTAATATACCGTTGGGCAGTTTAATCTACAACAATGCACCATATTTCATATGATCATCATATGTTTGCACTATTTGAGAATTTACTGCAAGTTATTTTGGAGAAAATGTGTCCACTATATCAAAATGTGTATGGCCGAGCCCTACTTTAGATGTTATTAAACTACGCCTTTTAATGTGAAACAGATCCCTCGAGGCAGAACTTACATAGTGTGTGTTTAAAACTTGAATTTCTGACTCAGTTTGTCGTTAGCTCGTACTTTTCTTTCTTTTCTCACAAACTTCCTTCCTTTGTTGTGTAAATGTTTATTTGTCTGGATGACACACGGGGACAGGTGTAACAGGATCATTTGGACGGTTTAGAAGCCCTTCTGTTGTCACATGTTGCCCCGGAGACACATTTGATGTCAGATAGGCCCGACGCAGCGTCCCTTTTATCCTCAAGGAATACAAGCTGCTGTTTAACATGTGGTCTGTTTGTGTCCTGACTTTGTTAACCCCTGTGGCAATAAGCACACCCTGAATCACCACAGTGTTTTTTTTCCACTCAATGACTTCATGCACCGTCAGTGAGTTTAATATTAGGATAATAAGATGTTGACATTGATATTCAAAGCTGTGCAACAAGGCAGCTAACCATTTCCATGGAGACGGGCCTGCCAGCTGTTTTATTGAGTGCGACTGGTGTTTTTGTTACACTCTGCCTTGGCAACAGAAACTATTGCTCAAGTGAAAAATAAATGCTTCCTCACTCACTCTTCCTCCCTGGAACACAAACACAGATCAAACTAAGGTAATCCTGACTTAATTTGTAATTTTTTCCCCCATTTGATAGTTTTGTTATCGCCAGCAATCCCAGGAAAAGACAAAAACAACAGTCTCTTTGTCTGTTTGTGACTCTCAGCCCCAAGCCCATTTGTTTGTTTGTTGGAAAAAAAGCAAAGGAATTCCCCAAAACAGCTGGACGCTTTAATTTTAGCAGATGCTACTCAAACCGGAGCAAATACTGTTTTGTTTTTTGTTTTTTTTGGACTTTATTTTTATTCTCAGTGAAAGCATATAATCCATTACAGTTTTGTATAATGACATAATACTTTAGGAATAAGCAAAACAAGTAATAAAATAAGATTTTTTAAAAAGCAGAGAATAGAGTTGTCACAGTTCTAAAATTCTAAACTTTGTTACAGACAATAAAACAAAAAACACACAGACCCAGATGTTAGTTGTTAGTAGAATACCCGTAAACTCATGACTTGTTGAACAGGTTGAGTAACACGTATTGTTATGAAATTCAGTGGCTTTATGCTGAAGTTAACGGTTGTAACCGACTTCTCATGTGCAGCGGTAACCCAAGATGCCTCTAAACGATGAGCGACCTGTCTCCACATCCAGCGGTGAGGACCAAGGCAGCGATGTGGAGTCGTCATCAGAGTGCTGCAACAGCATGACGTCGACCAGCGACCTGGACTGTTCCCGCGAAAGCTTCACGAGCGACTGCTCCAGCAAACCTTGCACACCCTCCTGTGAGTTTGCTCCACCAGACAACCTCTGACCTACTGTTGACACGTCTGTGTCCGTGATCCTTTGTCAGGAGAGGCCTACTGGTTGTTTTGGCTTCTGCGCTGTCCCAGACTTCACTTTGTTTGTGCTTTATTTTAGTTTCAGAGCCTGTGTTTTATCTTTAATCACATTCCAAGAATATCCACCCACAACACTGTCATCATACAACTTCAACATGTGATTTTATGCTCTCTCTTCTTTCATTTAAGCTCCTATTTGTGTATTTACAAAGCTTGTTCCATATTTGGCTCCCGCAGCAAGCCCACCCAAAACCTTAATGCTGGATGAAGTCATGGAGTCTGCCAGAGACCTGCTTAATCTACGCTTGGCCCACGAGATCACTGTGAACCGCAACTTCCATGTGGAGTCAGCTGACAGCCTACCTCAGAACAGGTATACTATGACATGAAGATCCTGGGTGCTCAGTTGATCACACCATCATCATGTTTTGCGGATCATCAGTGAAACTAAATACCACAGAGAGCTGCTTATTGTTTCTGTGATTTGTAGAAATTATAGTGTTTTACAGAATTGACAAGATTATGTGTACACCTTATGGAAGAGAGCTTTTAGCACCAAACAAAAATGTGAGTCTTATGTTGACACTGATATGTGACAAGACAGCAGAAACCCAAAGAGACGCCATTATTTGTGCCCAAACTGCAAGTGAATCAAGCAAAAAAAAAAATACTGGTGAATTATTGAATAAAGCCCTATTTATATGGGACTAGTATTGTCTGGGGACCTCTGGTAATCTTTGTAATAGACAGACATCATCTGATCTTAATCCTGTGTGAATCTGCCATGTCTGTAATTTGTAAAGTAAAAATTCCACCACAAATTATCCACCACATTTTGCCAAACACAGAGGTCATGGGATAATATGAGTCCCCTGCAGATCAGCCCTACATCTCTGTGATTTAGGGTCATATTTTTCATATTCATATTTTGAAGGCAGGAGAGGAGAAGAAATGTTAGTTATTCAGTAGTTACAGTGCTGGATTTTCTTCCCTCAGTGTTTGCAGAGGTGGCAGAACAAAGCCACAAGCCAAAGCACATTTCACAAAATGTCCATTTTTATGCTCAGCTAAACTAAATCCTTCGTTTCTTTTTTTGTTTTGTTTTTTAGTATATGGAAGGTGGTTAGAGATAATGTCCACAAGGCCTTCTGGGACATCCTGGAGTCCGAGCTGAACGACGACCCACCTGAGTATGGCCAAGCCATCAGATTACTGGAGGAGATCAGAGAGGTCAGCACACACAATCTGATGTTTACAGCTTCACTGGACCTGTAGGAATGACTTTAAAGGGATAGTTCAGATTATTAAAAGTGATATTGTATGATATACGTATTGATAATCAGTGCATTAGTAGGTATTGGTCGACATGGCCCCAGAGTGAAGAAGCAGAAAGGAGTACCAGTATGGAAGTTAGGTAAGGTACTGCTGTGGACAGAATCAGTATCAAAACACATTTTAGCCACTTACAAAAAGGTCCATCTAAAAAAAATCAATATCAGTTTAAATCTGCGCTATATTTAGAATATATTCACCTGTTTTTCTTGCTATCAGACAGCCTTTTTGGATGGAGAAACTGCCGTTATATAACCCAAAAATCACTCACAGATCAAGGCAGCAGTAGACCACCAACTCCCGTGTTCTTCAAGGTAAAATGACCGATTTTGCCAATGAAGTTTGGTTGAGTGAGAGAGAGCGATATCTGGTTTATGTAACTGCTGCGTCCTATAGGAAAAGGCTGTCTGACAATAAGGTGAAGCGGTACAAATATTCTAAATATAGTGTTCACTTAAACTGGTGTTGATTTTTTTGTTTTGTTTTAGTTGGACCTTTTTTTTAAGTAGATAAAACACATTTTGCTGCCCACAGCAGCACATTGCTTGGCTTCCGTGCTGGTATTGCTCTTCGCTTCTCCAAACCGGGGGCGTGTCATCCACCACCTGCTGTAATTACCAGAATTTCCCAGTTGAAACTGCCAACTTCCGATCTCAAAGTGTTCCAGGTGCACAGCGCCTGAAGCAAACAAAAAACATGACTGACTGTGACAGATTGATTTGTTTAATTGCCAGGCACGTGCTCATGTGAACCCTCAGCAGTGCAGCCTCCTTGCACAACAACACAACACAAAGGAGGAAAAACGATGCATGAGATCACAAACACCACTATACATTTTATGTCATGGCACTTCGTAACACTAAGACATCAATTTACATTACTTCTTCATGATGTCAGGGTAGATGGATTTGCCTCGACTTTGCAAGCAGCAACGCTGACGTTGAGTGGTGTTCCATTGTACTTTCCCGAGTAGGAAGTTGGAAATTTACAAGTTTCAAGCTGCGTGGATCGCAGCGTTAATACATTGACTGTCTATAAGTATATTATACAACCCCACTAAAAAAAATCTGAACTATCCCTTTAATTTTACTGATGTTTCTTTGCAACAATTTGAAATTTTAAAGATGCTTTTTTAACTCATCTGCTTCTCTTCATCTCCGCCTCCTTTGTGACCAGTATACACAGATAAACTGTAGCAAATTTAGCAGCATCACTGATTAATTAAATAATTTTCCTCTTTGGACAGATCTTATTGTCATTCCTTAACCCGGGTGCCAATCGGATGAGGACCCAGATCATGGAGGTGCTGGACATGGACCTGATTCGTCAGCAGGCTGACAACGACGCTGTAGACATCCAGGGGCTTGCCTCTTACGTTATCACCACCATGGGCAAGTTGTGTGCTCCAGTGAGGGATGAGGAAATCAAGAAGCTCCGCCAAAACACAGATAACATAGTGACACTGTTCAGGTAAGCACACAATCAGGGCTTATGTATTTTGGAGGCCCCTGGGGACAAAATCAGTAGTGTTCACTCTACCATAACCACTAAATTTAATGTCAAAAATAAAATTATCTAAATGAAAATCTCCCTCTGCTTCTTTTTAACTGGCTAACTGTAATTTTGGCTGTGAAAACCTAATTGTTTGATCTGATTTCAAGAGGAATCCAACCGGTGGCAGGAATGATGATTAAAAAAAATAGCCAATCTTCTCGCTGATGGTCTTGTTTGCTTATGTAGGTCATATAGAGGCATCAGTAACATTGAGATGGTTTCATAACCTCGTCGTAGGTTTAATCACAGTGACTCTTCTTTTTTCCCTCATCAGAGAGATCTTCCGTGTGCTGGACCTGATGAAGGTGGACATCGTCAACCTTGAAATCGGTAACCTGAGGCCTGTGCTGCAGAACCACGGTGTTGAATACGAGAGGGAAAAGTTTCAGAGCTTCCTGGACAACCATGGTGAGCGAACAAGAACACAGTTCTCTCTATAGCTTTTAATACAGTGTGGTTACACTGCTACAAAATGTGTAATCTGCCATATAATGCAGGCTTTTTTTCCACTATCCATTTTGGAAATGAATGAATAACTTTACATTTTTGAAGGAATTTAACATTAACTTTAAGTTTGCAATGCAATATTTAGAGAAACAGCATTTTACAGCCACAGATGTTGTCATAATATTTCCATGAAATAATAAGCACAATAAATTATTTTATTCAATGTATTTTATTCCATTCATTGTAAAGAATACGTCACCATAGCAGCATAGCGTCATATGTGTTTCGTTTTGCTGTCCTGCTGCTCTGTGGGTTTGTTTTTCCCCATTCCACATGAATGCAACATCCTCCTTCTGCAACCCTGGTAGACGACTTCTGGACAGCATTTGAATGTTCATGTTGAATGTGAATAAATTCATTTACTTTGCAAATATTTCTGGGACTTTGATTTCCCTTCATATCCTCTGTACTTTCCTTGGCCATTAATATGTCCTAAAAAAGTCTTAAATTTTAACTTGTTAGAACCTGCAAAAACCCTGTAACAGAACATTTACTCATGTGAAGACATTTGATCAGTGGAATAAACAATCTGTCTTAAATCGTGTTAAGAACAAACTCCTCAATAAGTGTTACTGATTAACGTCCTCAGGTCATTTGGACCGCACCACTTCGTGGATAAAGTCGGCACAGGAGGAGCTGCTGTCGGCCACCGTCCCCACAGAGCAGACTAAAGGTCAGGGGAAAGGACAGCAAGCGGTGCCTGGGCCCTTTCAGGTCCTCAACACCGCCATCCTCAACATCCTCACATGGGACTACGATGAGAGCCAGCTGCCTGAGGTGAGTGTGTTAGAATTTGTGTAAGTAACTGAAAGAGAGATTTCACTACAGTGCCTTTTGTATAATCTGGAGCCGTTATTTGTGAAATAAACATATTGTTTTTTTTCTATTTTGTGGATTATCAGCTTTCATTGAGCCAATCTCAAGGTTCTTAAATCATCTGTTCTTCAATTTAAGAGATTTAAATCAGTATCATGTCTCCTAATAATCATTTGGACAGAGCCAGGCTAGCCGCTTTGCAGTATCTTCACATCCAACTCTCAGCAAAAAGACAAGAAATACAGTATATCTCCCCCAAATTTCAAACGATTGTTTTAAGTCTCTTTCTTTTTGGTTCTCCTTTAGACGTGGGTGACCGATGAGATACGTCTGCGAGAGATTCAGTGTCAGCTCCAGAGGTGTCAGGCAGTGAACGAGGTGCTGCTCATCGTCTACAGCACCATCGGAGGGCCTATCCAGGGTCTGCCCTCCCTGTCTGACCGCCTGAAGAGGATGACCAGTGTGCTGCTGGATGGGATGCACCGCCCGTCAGTTTACCTTTTAAAAATCCATTTAAAAGGATAGTTCAGATTACTTGAAGTGGTGATGTATGAGGTACCAACATGGAAGCTAATCAGTGAACTGCTTTGGACAGGGTTAGCAGCAAAACATGTATATAACATAAAAAAAATCAGTGTCAGTGTAAGTGTATGCTATATTTAGAATATTTTCACCACTTTGCCGTCAAACAGCCTTTTCTGCCAGGAAACCACTATTATATAAGCCAAATATCATTCTCTCCAAACCAACCAAACTCCATGTGCAAAATCAGTAATTTTACTCCTGACGCAGCACGGGAGTAGCTGGTCTACTGCTGCCTTGATCTCTTAGCTTGTTTGTGTTATTGTGTGACTTTGGTGTTTTTAAAGGTTTTTTACATTCCACCAAAGTCCCACAATAACACAGAAAACTACAAAATCAAGGCAGCATTAGACCAGAAACTCCTGTGTTCTGTGAGGTAAAATGATTGATTTTGCTAAAGAAGTCTGGTTGAGCGAGAATGAGCGATATTTGGTCTATATAAGATTGGTTTCCTGTGGGAAAAGTTTTCACGTGACAAAATTGTGACAGTAATCGATTAATCCTTTTGAGTCATTTTTTATTTGAAAAATTATCTGATTTCTGTTTCTTAAATATGAATATTTTCTGGTTTCTATATTCTTCTCTGACCATAAACTTTTAGAGTTGTGGACAAAACAAGACATTAGAGGACATCATCTTGAGCTTTCATCAACATTTTTCACCATTTTCTGACGTTTTATGGACCAAACAAATAACCGATTCATTGAGCAAATAATCAACTGATTAATCAATGCCCTAAAAGAATGCTATTAGGCTAAACAATTTCACCATATTTTATACAGGAGGTAATTCAAAAGTAACGGAAAGTAATTAAGTTACATTACTTCAAAGACTGTAAGTCATACACTGACTATGGATAAGTACCTCATACATTCCAACTTCAAAAAATCCGAACTACCCCTTTAAATCCGCAATCTGTATTCAAACATACAGCTGATTATCACAGGTTATTCACATCCAATAGTGAGCTTAAACCGGGACTCTCCTCTCCTTCTCTCTGTAGGAGCTTTAACCTGGAAGAGGCACTAGAGGGCGTCAGTGCTCAGATCTGCTGCGAGCTCAACAAGTCTCTAACAGAGAGGAGCTACCCGGCACTGACCCCGGCGCTGCAGGCCACCCTCAGAGGCCAGATCTGCAGCATCACGCAGAAGGACAATCCCATCCGCACTCTCGTTGGTAAGACAGAGTCAGCAGGAGTGGCTTTGTGCTTCTTCCTTTTCTTAAAATTGCTGTTTAAAACTTGCTGCACCTCCTCAACTTAGACATTTTGATCTCATTAGTGGACACTCTGTTGGGCCGCCTAGTGGTAGCCAAAGCACAATACATTTATCAGTATAAAAACAAGATGGCAAGGCTGAGATAAAAGCGGAACAGGTGCAAAACCTCAAAACATTTATGGTTGAAACTAACCTTTATGCTTAGTCATATCTGTAGTTTGCTGTGGCGTACACATCTGACAAATTTTAGCTATAGTAACAAGCTGGGATGCTGCTAATTAGGAACCTTGTTTGAGGACATTGGGACTTTATAATGCTCACTGTTTATGCAAAGTGAACATGTAAAAGTGAGGAAACAGATGTGGGAAGTAACCAAGAGTTTTACAAGGGTATAAATAGTTTTTCCATGTGGTACAAATTAGTCTACATATTTTGTATGTATTTTCAGCGCGTTTCTCTGTCAAGAGCAGAAAGGTTTCTGAAAGCAACGATAGTCATTTGGAGTAAGGAAGTTACAAAAGTTACAAGTTTAAGATATGTTGCAATATTGGCAATTTGTCCTCATCTTTTTTCAAAAACTACTTCCTGTTCAAAAACAATGCAGAGTTTAACAAAAGCTTGGGTCTCAGGAGGATAAACTAGCCATATTTTGTGCCAAATTATTGATTTTTCTTAGTAAGTAGTCATGTAATAAGCGGGATAATGTACAGTTGTTTTGTTATTATGGCAATATAAACCCTTTCAGGATGATTTGAGACTCCTGCATCATTTTGCCTTAATGTTCTGCTCACTGTACATTATTTCTAGCGTATTTGTGCTTTTAAACAAGCAATTTTCCACTTACAAGTCATTTCTTAACCTTTCTTCCCTGTTTCCCTGCAGAGGATCGTGTGCAGGAGTACTTCATGGCACTCATCTGCGACCCCAAACCCCAGCTCAAACTTGAACAGGTACCAGCCGGCCTGACCGCCATCAAGCCCGAACTCGCTGTTTTAGGAGCAAAGTTTGTCTCCCTGGCCAACTACAACAAGCTTGTCTATGGACCTTTCTACGCGGACATCATCAGGAAGCTGCTGTTCAGCAGCAGCAGCAGCCCACCAGCAGCAAACCCTCCTCCTCCTCCTCAGGATGCCACTCATGAATCCGTCCCATCCAATTAAACTCAAACTTTGGCTCATGTAGTCTGAGGAGTCTTTTTGCTACTAGACATAGCTAAAGCTAAGGGGATACCAGAATAGCTCGGCAGTATAACTGCTTCGCTTGGCTAGTGTGCTCCAATAGTTGGAGCTACCTTCAGCGGGTTATAAATGTAGTTTTTATCACTACATGTAGCAGTGAAGGCACTGCGGTGTAGGCGCCATGCAGTTCACATTTAATGTGATCTGCTTTTTTTGTGGTAAACGCCCTAAAATGAGCTCACCTGTGAACATTTACAGCTTCAAACCGGAAAACCAGTGTTACAGCGACCCATTTCTGAACCTAAAAACGATCCCTGTCGTGTCAAACCCCTGTTACTGTGGAGAGAAAAAGGACAAAACTCTATGAAGCTTTATGAAGCAAAGAGGAAGAAGCTTATATATTAAGAAAAGTAGCAGAGTAGCATATCAGATTCTTTATAACAAGATATTTATCACAGGTAACAATATAGTACAACTACAGTTGAACAAATCATGTAAAACACAAGACAGCCCTTTTTCCGATGAACTAGTCCTTTTGAATGTTCTCGTTTAATTTTTTTTTAACAGCCAGAGAACTAAACTTTCTGTATTCTGTTTAATCCACTGATATTACAATACAGCAAAAAAAATAGAAGTAGAAATAATCTTTGATTTTACAAAGTAAGAGAAAGAAAAGTTGTTTGCATGAGTAGCTTTGTGTTGCCGTTAAGTCGTTTTACTATTTACTTGAGTAACTTGTTGGAGTATTTGTCACATGTTGTATGTTCTATACTTTTACTTATTCTCTGCCAGTGGAATACTTACTATGTTGATTCAGTTGATATGTTTGCTACATTTCGAGGTACTGTAGTTGTTACAGTATTGTTGTGTTGGTTGTTAGAACATGTAGGGGGGAAATGAAAGGTGCTGAACTCTTAAAAGTGTGTCCAAAATTTCCAGAGGACCCCAATGATGCACAAAGAAAAGCAGTTAAGTACTTTACATGAAAGTTTACATGAAAATGTGGGAAGTCGTTCTTTTTTTTTTGTGTACCACAGTTAATATAATAAAACCAAAAAAAGAAAAAAAAAAGAAAATTGACCATATTTTGATTCATTTGGAGACAGATGTGAAGTGCTCTGAAAAGATGATATGTGTTCAATTGAATACGGTACTTAGACAAAATATTTAATGTTCAAACAGATTACTGTTATTGTTTTTTATTGTAAATTTACACTCATTCTGAATTTGATGCCTGCAACATGTTTCAAAAAAGTCTGGACAGCAGCATGTTTACCACTGTGTTACATCATCTTTATCTTTAACAACACTCAGTATAAGTGTTTGGGGAAGTGAGGACGCTAATTGTTGACGTGTTGAAAGTGAAAGTGTTGTAACACGTGTAGAATGTGTCTTGTCATTTAAATAAGCAGGAACATTGAACTGAACATTAAATATCTTGTCTTTGTGCTGTATCAAACTGAATGCAAGTCGAAAAGGATATGCAGATCACAGCATTCAGTTTTTATTTACGTTTTGCACAACGTCCCACCTCCTATGGACTTGGGGTTGTAGGATTTCCTACATAAGTGGGTTTTTTTTAGATGTTTTTAAACACTCACTTGGGAGCTGATTAACAACATTCCTCAGTATGTGTCCTACTTATTTTACAAAAAAATTGCCTGAGATGTGTTTTAACATGTGGAATGTGAAGATAACTGGACTGTCTGGTTTATAGAAGTGAATTTGAAATGACAAACTATCACTCTTATGAGCAGCTTATGAACAAATTCACATTTGAAATCTGTCTCAAATATGGACACAATGTTCAGTTTATGAAACAGTGCGTCAGAGGGTGTCCTGAAACTAGAAAATGTCACAACACAGTGTTTCTGAAGAAGAAAAGGTGGCTTGATGGATTTGTGTTGGGCCAGACAAAATTCCAGGAGGAAAGCTGTGGATATATGAAGCTGTAAGGAAACCTTTAGGGATAATTAGGGAATTTTGATTCACAGACTTGCATCATCTAAAATTTTATTCAGTAATTACATCAGCAGCAGCAATAACAAGAAGCTGATTTGTTCACAGCATTATACAGTTAATCTGTTTGTGGCTACTTATAATTGCATTATCAGTGTGCATCACTGTACTAAGTGGAATAAACAACAATGCTCTCATCACTTGCTGTCACTAGGCAGTAATGTTACCTTTAAATACAATCCGGAAATCTTGAAATTACTACTTGCAAACACAAACTGAGACACTACATGATCTATAATATTAAGCAGACGGAAACCAATGTAGCATGTGTCACGAATTTATAAGAAAAATGCTGTTCATAACAACTGTTGGTTAAATTAATTATAGATTTATTATTAAATCACAACGGTTATGCGCATTTAAAAAAAAAATCCTCGACATTTGTCTGTTCCGATCAATTTTACGAATTGAGCTGCCTCCATGAGAGGAAAAATATTCTTATCAGGTTATTTTTGGTTGTCATTACGCGAGACAACGGCATTATAATGAGTGAACTAATTTATTTCCGAGCATAATAGTGGTAAGTGAAAGCACCATCAGTTTGCCTGGTTACAAATACCTTTAATGCATGACCTCACCGATCACGTGGTATAAATCTCGCCACGCGATTGGCCGCTTCGCGCCGGGGTAGTTGTTTTTGTTGTGAATCAGGAAGCTCTCTTTCAAAAATTGGGCGTGCAGTACAACGACAACACAGAAATTAATTAGCTTTTAACACATTGGACTCTTTAAAGCGTGACTTCACTTTACAGCCACACACAGTTCAACAGGCACCTTCCTCGCTAAACGAAAGAAGATATTCGTAAGTATCTGCTGGCGTTTACTTTCTTTGTTTCCTTTTCTTGGTGGGTTGAGTGAGTGAACTTGTCGAGACAAGTGTTGAAATGAGCAGGATGTCAGTCAGAAGCGTTACTGTAAGTGATAAGACGAAAGGTCGCCATAAAGTACGTTAGCAGAGTTAAATTTAGCTCTGACTTGCAGCATTTATATTCACTTAAACGTTCAGTGACAAACACCGCAGAGCTGTCAAAAATATATGTGTAGTCACCATTAGACAGAACATACAGCTGTGGCGCTCACACACCATTGTAGTGACGCTAGAAACTGTGGAGAAGGAGTGAGTAAATAAACCTTATATTAACCAGTTAAATTTAAGCTATCTAACTTTGACTGTATTACTTTGGAACAAAATATTTGTAGACTGTTTAAAGTCTGTGAAATGTCACGTCTGTTTACTTTGTTAAGCCTCTGTGACAAGCTGTCAAAAACTTTTACTCTGTTTTCACTTTGAGTATCTTCCTAATCCTCTTTATGAGATTTGTTTCTCTGTCCACATACTTTTGTCTATTTTGGGGCTCTTTGATCAAAAGCAAATTAGTTGCCTGCTATTTTTTTTTAATGATTGATTAGTTGTTTCAGTCATTTTTTTCAGCAAAAAGATTTGCTGCATTTCTTTTCTTTATTTTTTTTTATTTCCTAAAAATGTTTTATTAACATTCACAGGTTTACAGGCAGTCACAGATTTGACAGATGAGTAAGCCAGTGATAGTAAATTTAAAAAGTAAATAATTGACAGTGCATTGAAAATAAGACATCTACTGTCTCCATGTCAGACCACAGAGCCCAGAGCAGTTATTGTGTGCAAACAATCAGGTCTATTGCTTTTCTTTGTTATTTATGATGGTAAATGAAGAGTCTTTGGGTTTTGGACAATTGTGATGAGAATTTTTCAGTTTTTGTTTGACATTTTATAGACTAAATTATTAGACCTGCAACAATTAATTGATTATTTATCAACTGTTAAATTGATTGCTAACTATTTTGATAATCGTCTAATTGTTTTGAGTCATTCTTTAATTTAAAAATGTCAAAATTATCTGATATCAGCATCTTAAATGTGAATATTTTCTGTTTTCTTTACTCCTTTGAGTATTCAGTACCTTATATAGTAAATTTAAAAATCATTTATAACCTTTTGTATAGTTGTATAGTGCATTAATAATGTATGATTGTCATAAAATATCAAAGCTCAGTCAGGACACCATTTTGGACTGTTTTAGACAATAGTGAGCTCTCAAATGTGTGTTTTTTGGCAAGTGTGGGTGTCCACATACTTTTGGCCATATTGTGTGCATCACTAAAGTTCGTCA
The DNA here is from genome assembly GCA_027495735.1 of Lutjanus campechanus. Classification (NCBI taxonomy): domain Eukaryota; kingdom Metazoa; phylum Chordata; class Actinopteri; order Lutjaniformes; family Lutjanidae; genus Lutjanus; species Lutjanus campechanus. Next base: position 25,650 of record JAJHUR010092942.1, read on the forward strand.
AACGTCCGTGTATCTCCTTCATTAATTCGCAGAGCGCCGGGATCCTGCATGGTTGGCGTGCTGTGCAGAGATGGCGTTGGAAGAAGGGGCGCGGAGCTGCCTGCTGCGCTTTCGCCACCGACTGGAGCAGGACATGAAGCCGTCCTTCCTGATGGACCACATGGTCAGTGACGGCGTGCTGACCGTGGACGAGGAGGAGAAGATCAGGACTCAGGTGAGCCTCTGATTCACCTGGGAGCGTGAGCGGGAAATGATTCATCAGGTGGAACCAATGTTATGCAACACGTTTTCTGTGTGCCGCTGGGTTTTGTTCCTGGTTCCTTCAGTTTTGTTTTGACTTTATTCTTTTTCCAGAATTGACTCACATTAAATATTATCAATATAAAAAGATTTAAGCAATTGTAAGCAAGTTTTTATTTACACTCTTAGAAATTAGGGTTCTTCCTGAAGTGCTGAGGTTCTACTCAGAACCATTTGCTAATGAAGAACCCTTTTTTTTAAGAAAAGCTAAAAAACTAAGGGTTTCAGTAAGAACCCTTTTCATCCAGAGAACCCTTTTAACAAAAAGGAGTTCTTCAAAGTTTGTTCCTTAAATCCCTAAAGAACTCTTTCATCAAGTGTTCTTTGTACCATAATATAAAAGGGTTCTCTGTAGAATCCTTTGGGTCGGTTCTTGACAAAACCCTTGGAATATTAAAACATCTTTTGAAGGAATCCACTGTTTGGGTTCTAGAGAAAACCCTTAGAATATAAAAAGGTTTCTCAGAAGAACCCTCCTGGTGCATTCTAGATAAAACCCTTGGAATATAGAATGGTTCTCATTAGAACCTCCTGAGTGTGTTCCTGATAAAACCCTTGGAATACAAAAAGGTTCTTAGTAGAATCCCCTGGGTGGGTTCTTGTTAGCATCCTTAGAAGGTGGAAAGGTTCTGGATAGAACCCCCAAAGAGGCTTCTAGATGGAACCATTATACCACAGAGGGGTTCTCTGTAGAACCTCTCAGAGAAGGTTCTGGGTGAAACCTTTCACAGTTGGTTCTAGGTATAACCCTTTATGTTGGATTCTGGGTTTGAACTCTCTGAAGGTTTCTAAATGAAACCTTTAGGTTCTATCAGGAACCAAAAGGGTGCACCTACCTACAGGGACAAGGCCGAAGAACACTTCATGGTTCTAGTTTGCATCTTTATTTCTCAGAGTGTGTCTGCTGTCATTTTATTAATCAGTTTCCTTAATCTTTTCCTGCTCGTGGACTTTGTCATGTATGTTGTGAGTCAGCGTCCTCCTGATTTACTCTGCCTTTATGTGTATCAGAATCAGAAATACTTTATTTATTTTTTCATTTTACTTTATTTATTATAAAGTTTATTTTTCCACTTTATGTTCAGTAATTCAAGATGCTTTGAACAAAACTCTCCTCATTTTGAGCACTCTTTTTGACCTAATGATTAAGCAGATTGAAATTTAGCAGATGTTGGAGCAGAATTAGCAGCATAACCAATATGTGTGTTAAAAGCACCAAGAAACATGAGGATATTTAATTTATTGTCTTTGTTTTGTGACTCTGACCTTTGCACCCAAGACTCCAGACTGTAATTGTACTTTTTATTTTATTGTCTATAAATAGAGTTGACTAACTTGCTCTGGATAAGCTCCCAGAGTCCCAAACTGTAAAACACAGGATTTTCTTGAATATCACTGGCAATATCTCAAGAATGCCTTGACAGATTTTTTTCAAATTTGGCACAAATGTCTACTTGGACTCGAGGAAACACAAGGATTAGATTTTGGAGGTCAAAGGTCAATGGCACTGAGAGCTCACGTCCGTCCCATTCTTGAATGCAGTCTCTCAGAAACACATATTTGGTACAAATGTCTCCACTTCGACACAAGGATGAACTGATTACATTTTGGAGGTCAAAGCTCAAGTTCAGAGAAGAGAAGTCTCTAATATCTGTCTCTGTCCAGCCCACCAGGAAGGATCAGGCTGTGGCCCTGCTGGAGCTGCTGCTGAGGAAGGACAACCGGGCCTACATCTCCTTCTACAACGCCCTGGTGAAGGAGGCGTATGACGATTTGGCCAGTCTGCTTCACGATGACCTGCCACGCATGCTGCCTGATGCACATAAGAGCTCCTCTGACGGCTGCACACCTTATGGTGAGAGAAGGGGGACGTGGGGAGAAAAGAGTTTTTGCTATTTTGGTTTGACATGTTGGGTTACAAAAGTAGTTAGTTAGCAGAAGTCTAACATGTGGAAAGCTTAATATTTAATTTTCACTAGTGTCACGTTTGTGCACGTGGAAGGTTGAAAAGTTAACACACATTTTATCTCCCCTTCCGTCCTGTCTGTTAATCCCTTTTCTGTTTTTCTAACAGTCCAGACAGTCCTCAGTGAAGGCGGCGTACCACAGAGGCCCGTGGTGTTCGTCAGCAGACCAGAGCTTGTGAACCGAGTCAGGGAGAAACTCTACCGCCTGCAGAAGGAGCCTGGCTGGGTTACTGTCTTCGGCATGGCTGGCTCTGGCAAATCCGTCCTGGCTGCTGAGGCGGTCAGACACCACGGACTCATCGAAGGTGAATCATTTTGACTGGCTGACGCTATTAGCTCACGTAATTAGACTATGGGAGGAAAAAACATTCAGAAAACTGTCAAAATTAGTAGCTTCAGTAGCTCTTGCCTCTCTGACTTCTGTCTTTTTCCTCCCCCGCCTCTCGCCTCTACCCACAGAGTGCTTCCCCGGAGGGGTCCACTGGCTGTCCATCGGCCAGCTGGACAAACCAGACTTGCTGGTTAAGATCCAGTCATTGTGTTTCCGTCTGGAGCAGAGCCTGGATTCCCAGTCCCTCCACCGGCCCCCCAACTCACTGGATGAGGCCAAGGAGCGCCTGCGCTTCCTCATGCTGCGCAGATATCCGAGGTTCAGAAAAACATGATCTGCTTTGTGTTTTTTAGATGGACATTACTGTTGTTTGCATTCTACTATTAATGCAAATCCAAAACTGCACTGCAAGACAAATGTGCTTGTTTATTTTATAATGAACTCATACCACAGTAAAAATTTAAGCTATAAATACATTAAAAATAGCAGCAGCTGTTTGATACTACTTCATTATTTTATATTAAAAAGCATACACAAGCTTGTAAAATCATTTAATTTGTTGAAATAACAATATAAGAAATGAGCCATGATATTAGAATGAAGATAAATAGTAAACAATAAAGTGTTTGGTAACAGTAAAAAGCTAATTTAAAGCTGTAATATTGACATTTCTGCCTAAAATCTCAAAAAATGTGAGACATATGTTATCTGTTTTGTTGAGTTGTGTAGTTAAACTGTCCCAAATGTTTCTAACAATGGTCAAACTCAGAGAAATCCATAATTTGTTCAAGGCAACGGCGCGTTTCGTACTAGCCACTAGTTGCTATAACTTCCAGGATGTCATGTCAGGTAGATTTTCATCTTCAGTGGAGGCTGTTTAGCAATGAAGAACCAACTCCCATGATCCCACGCTGCTTCACAACATCATTAAACTGCGTCTTTTATTATTGTGATAGAGACCCCTAGCAGCATAGCTTACATATTGTGCGTTTAGAATTAAAAAGTGATTGGAAATGGATAAAAACATGAAAATCATGGATGACATTACTCCAAATTAAATGACAGATTTGAAAGATATTTATTTATTAATTTGTTTATTGAACCAAATACATATAATTCATTAAATTTGGTTATTTGTTTGCTTTACTTTTGCAAATTTTCCAGTAGTTGTAATTTGGATAATTTGTTAATAACTGCCAGACTACATATTTCATTTTGTATATTATTTCCTTTTTCATTCAGTGAGTTTACATGCAGTGCAGTTACATTCTGTAAAGAGCACAAAGAGGCTGTATGTGCTTGTACACAAATGGGTGATTTGTTTAATCAATAAAGTTGGGGAAAAAAAGAAATAAAGCAGCATCTGAACCCACACTGCTCACAAAACTCAGATCAAACTGTCAAACTGGGGCAGTGCTGATCACATATCGATCAAAAGTCTATTTCTACCTGTTTTCAAAAACAGAAAGTAACTTATCAGCCCGTCGTGTTGAAAATGGAAGCAGGAGGACTCATGCATGCCCACTTGCACTAACATGTACGCACAGCCAGGCCAACTTTCAAAACAAAAAACCAGGGAAGCTGTGGTTACAACACACAGGGAGAGGAACTTCATTCTCTGCCTAGGACGTCATTACTCTACTATAAATTGTTTTCTTGTCTCTGATCACTTGTCTGCTTCTGTTCGGGCTTCAGAGCTCTGCTGATCCTTGATGACATCTGGGACAGCACGGTGCTAAAGGCGTTTGATATCCACTGTCGGATCCTTTTGACCACCAGAAACAGAAGCCTCACCGATTCTGTTAGTGGTATGTACCCCATTTCTTACTCTGGTCACCATGCACATGCAGATTCGAATAAATTAAACTTGCTGTATTTCCGCTGGAAAATACTGTTTCACCTACAAAGGATGTATGTTCTATACATGTGCTTTTAATTTGTAGGTGCTAAATTTGCGGTGGAAGTGGAGAGTGGTCTGGATGAAAACAAAGGACTGGAGATCCTCGCTCTCTACACTCAGACTAAACTCCATGGACTTCCTGAGGAGGCTCGCAGCATTGTCAGAGAATGTAAAGGTCTGTAAACTGAAACATGTAGTACATATTTTTTTTAAGACTATAAACGAGAAATGTGGTTTGATATACAATAGTGCACACTGATCTACAACCCCAATCCCAAATAAGTGGGGGTGTTGTGTAAAATGTAAATAAAAACAAAATACAGTGACTTGCAAAAGCTTTTCAACCTATATTCAAGTGAATACAGTACAAAGACAAGATATTTAATGTTGAAACTCATTAACAAAGCTCATTGTTTTTTGGTGAATACATCACTTTAATTTCAAGATTCTAAAAGAAAACAAGACCTGAAAGCAAGACAAGACCTGACAAGACCTGTTGCAGGTTCACACCTTATGCTTTATCGTCCAATGTTTTTGCTCACATGTTGCACCTTTAACACACACTTTTCTGCTTCTCTGTGCCGCCATCATAGGTTCCCCTCTGGTGGTGTCCCTGATCGGCGCTCTGCTCAAAGAGAAACCCAACCGTTGGCGTTACTACCTCTGCCAGCTGCAGCAGAAGCAGTTCAAGCGTATAAGGAAGTCGTCGTCGTACGACTACGACGCCCTCGACCAAGCCATGGCCGCCAGCATTGAAGTCCTACCTGAAGAGCATCGAGAGCTCTATAAGGACCTTACTGTCCTAGAAAAGGACATCAAAGTCCCTGCAAAGGTTTGGCTACACGTCAAGCCAACAAATTAACAAATTATCAGGATACTCTTTCACAGAAAAAGACAAGGAAATCGATCATCGCTGTTATAATGTTATCCCCTCTTCCAGGTGCTGTCTATCTTGTGGGACTTGGAGCCAGAAGAGGTCGAGGACATTCTCGAGGAGTTTGTCAACAAGTCTCTGCTCTTTGTGGACAATAACAATAAACCCTACCTGTACTTCCTCCATGACCTCCAGCTGGACTTCCTGGTGGAGCAGAATCGCACCCAGCTCGAGGTTAGTTTGAATGAAAGCTTGCAAGAGCTAAAACTGTCGGATTCCTGTCTTTTTGTGAAGTGGACAGTTTTGTCAACAAAGCAAGGAGCCTTAAGAGGTCATGTTATCTGACTTACAACTGGTTTTACAACAGCAAAGAGCTGTTAGGCAACACACAGGCCAGAGTGACCTTCACCAAGTGTGTGTTTTATTTGTAATTCACACCAACGAGTAAGACTGGTTCTGGTGAGGTTGAACTTTTTGGAAAGAATATAAGGAAATCTATCAGTCAACAAAAAGGAAAACTAGGCTAGGGTCATGGCTGTTGTGCAGCTAATAGAGCAGCCAACTTCCAGGAATTACTGGGATTAATGCTTTCTAGTTGCCGGTCGCAGAAACCGTTGATCACTCAACAAATTTGAGCCATTTCTCAGCTGAGTTGCTGTCATTGTATTTCAGGGCCTCCACTCTAAGGTGGTGCATCAGTACCAGCAGCACTACAGAGACGGTCCTCCCACCTCAGGAGATGAGGAATGTCTCTACTGGATCAGATTCCTGACCTATCACATGGCTAAAGCCAACCTCTCCCAGGTAACACACACACTTTTCTAAATGTTTTAAATTTTTTGACATCAGTATTTTTCTTTCTTTCTCACCATGTGACTTTTTGTCTTTTTCTCTGTTGGTCTCTTCCTGTCTCTCTCTGTCTAGGAGCTCTACTCGCTCATGTTTTCCTTGGACTGGGTCAGCATCAAATCTCAGATTATGGGTCCAGCTCACCTCATCAATGACTATGTGGAGTATGGACCAATTCTGGACAAAGAGGTCAGCAGACAACAAAACTTTACCATGTAATAGGGGTGTAACAATTCGCTCATGCATGCGATGCATCAGGCTTTAATGTGTAAGATGCGAGTGCATCAGTTCAGATGG
>JAJHUR010092943.1:0-12053 GCA_027495735.1 Lutjanus campechanus
GACTTGGAGCGTGCATGTGCTTTTTAATCACAGCACTTTGTGTTAATTAACAGGCTGTGTTGTGTTTCACTGGCGCACAGCACACACACACACACACACACACACACACACACACACACACATATCTGCTGCATGTTTTACGATGTTACATTTTTCTGAATATATTTTAATATGTTCTGTGTTGAAAAAAGATAATAAATCAAACATTTTTTACCCGTTTCCCATCATCGTAAAAAAAAGGAAATGGTCTTGATTAGATGTCCCAGGAATCTCATTTCCTGGGATTAAACCCTAGTTTATATGAGAAGCAGAAAAACATTCCATGTGTTCCCCTGCTAATTTTGTGATTTTTCTTTTTTTTCTATTTCTATTTCTATTTATATATATATTTTTTTTTTTATAAATGTAGTCTTTGCTTTTAAAACAGTAGCCTTGTGTTGTTATATAACATCTATGAAATCTTGCTGACTTTATTAACTGTCTGTAATAGTGACAGTGCACATTTCTCAGTAACCCTGCGATTGGCCGCACTGCTTGGCACTTTCATGTGTGCAAGAACATGTGACATCTTCAGTAAAAGTGCATAGCAGTTTAATCTGAGCCCTGGCTGGCGCACTTCATTAGCACCAGTGGGTAACAACTGTAACGTCTGCCCCTGGTTTAGTAGAGGTGATGCCATTTTGGATGAGTCTGTCCCACACCTCACTGACCAGCGCAAACTTGTCAGTCAGATGCAACTAGTGTCTTTTCTGTCAGACCGCAGGAAGCGCATTATTTCCCTGTGCTGGTCCGTTGACGTGGTGCTGAAAAAGGGTAGACCCCACTCTTCTGACATGTCCTCCATTTCTGTGTTCCTCCTGTTATTACCTCCCCTGCCTAAGAGGAGCGAAGGCTTTCAGCTCAGCCAAGCCAGTTTTGTAGCTGCACTCTCCCTGTTTCATCTTTGCCAGTCTCATGCAGTTTGACCTGATCCCGTTAAGCCAACACGAAAGAATAAAAATATCACTACATGTATCTGTCACCAGAAGCCTGGGCCATTTTCAGGATGTCGACTCCTGGTCCTCAAAGAGCTACTTCTTGTCAAGTGAAAATGACGGGCCACTGATCTCTGTCCCGTGTTCTCCCTCACTTGTCTCTGCCTCTGTCTCTTCCCCCATCTTACTGCTTTATTTTCCTACATTTTTTTATTCCTATTACACAAGAGGTACATACACATGACACAGAATAACGATAATAAAACAAATAACAAAACATCAAGGCAGGGGACGGAACAAACAGGCTGTCCTGCAAAAACCATCAATCTCCAAATGTAGTTATTTTGAACCCTTCACAAAAACCCGAGGGAGGGGATGCTCCTCTGTGAGTCAGGATATTCTCCCACTTCCCAAGCCAAACAAACCATCCACTAGCACTAGATCATCTGGAAAATGCACCACCACAAAGCTGAAAACAGGCCGCCCCCTGTGTGTGTGTGTGTGTGTGTGTGTGGCCGTGCATTTAAATACAAATATCACAATCAACCCATTTGTAAATCATCTTTACACATTCAGACATATATTTCTGTATACAAACATACTGTAACTCCAGCCTTCGCCCTGACTCAAAGTGTCCCACCCACATTCAAAAATTAAATTGTTCCTTATTTCTATTTATGTCCTTTTCAAGAAGCCACTGATACTTCAGAAACCTTTTGAAACAAGCAATGTTTGGTTGCTGTCTCTATGCAGCCCTGAATAAAAATGCTTTTGACATTATAATGACGATGTTCTTTCCTGTCTACTTCGTCCAATACAGTCAAAGGACGACAATAAAAAAAATTGTTTCATACACAGAAATCCATTCTTCAGATTTAATCCAGAATAATGCCACTTTCTAACAATACCAAAAGCGATGAGTATGTGACTCCTCTTCTTCATAAAGTCGACACAAGCCACACTGTTGTATATCCCACTTTTTTAAGCATTTGTCTAGTAGGTAAATATCTGTTGCAACATCCAAGGTAGTTGTGTAGATGAATGGAAAATCTTTTCCCCATGAGATACATTTGTCTAGTAAATCCTCCCACTTTGTCTGAACTGCTGCTGGTGCAGTAGATGTTTTTTTTCATGCATGTAAAACTGATAAATTCTCCTGTTAATTTTTGTCCTACTCGTCCATGGCGTATCACTAATGTTGAGACAGCATTCCATTTGTTTTGTACATGAGTTTGTTTTTCCAGTTTTGTTGTATGGCTGCACAGAGTGGGTCACAGACATCTCCATATATTCCTGTAAGGACATCCTAAGACAATTTCACCCCTTTTCCTTAATTAATGTATTTCTATTGCTCCATATTACTTGACTTTGAATTTCATAGGAAAATTCTGGCTGATGATATTGGTTTTGATACCAGCTTACTATGACTTCTTCTAAAAATAACCTGATAAATATGTATAGGACTTTCTCTTTGATGTCGAAAACTGAAAGGCAGTTACCTGAAGGTAAAGACAAATCTAAATCTATCTCTATTAGTCTCCCTCTATCTAGATATCTGACAATCTATAAAATCTATCAATCAAATCTCTCATATCTGATTAGCTGTAGCTCCTGATCCGATATGACAGAATTGTTGTGTTTTCGTGACCTCCTCAGCCCAGGACAAACAAGCCAAACTCTGGCTCTGGATCGGGTGTTTAACTTTTTTTACTGTAGGTTCTCCTACATACTTGGAAGAGCAGAATGAGGCCAACTGGTTGCAATCTGCAACTTTACCACTAGATGCCACTAAATCCTACACACTGGTTCTTTAATACTATGGGCAAGTTATTAAGTAATAATAATATCTGTCCCATTTTAGTACTTATAATTAACAACATTGTTTCATATGTCACATATGCACATCAGGAGACACACATGCTGGCACAAAACAAACACTTGTATGGTCAGCATTATGTGGGCACAGGGGGCATGGGTCAGGGGCAAAATCTTGTTTTCATCCTGCCCCTCACCTCCAAACAAGGTATTAGCAGAGGTCATTGTAACCAGCCCAGACACACAGACAGATAGACGGACAGACAGACTCTCAATGGGTGCCAGCCCAGTGGCTCAGATTGGGAAGTTTGTCGAATGAGAAGCCGGTCAGCAGTGAAAAAACAAGACAGTCCTGTTTGTTTGTGGACATATTTGTGGGGTGACTCTCTTACTTAAGAGCAAACTACTTCAAGCTCCTCAGTGCCTCTCTTGGCATGTTTTATGTGAAGATGGAAATGTTAAGATGTATTTGATCATAATTAAAAAGAAAAATACACATTTACTATAAAGCTGCATTGAGATGAGTATAAGTGTGTCTGCAACCACAGTGGGTGCTGAAAAATAATAACCTTGGATGGAATTCTCCAGACATCCTCTATCCACAGGGGCTCTCAACCTTTTGTAACTTAAGACCCACTGTCCAATGTTAAAAAATGTTTGAGGACCAGCTTCCAAAAGCCAATATATTTTATGTCACTGCATCTGTTAGCTAACATTCTTGTCTCTACCTGATGATGTGTCTTGACTGGCATGATGATAAACTAGTGATTGAAATTCTGCATTTTATTTATTTATTTTTCATATCTGTGAATATTTGAACACACGTGGATATAAAAGTAGCTAGATTTGACCAACATCTGACCAACATGTAAACATTTTTTAACCTAACCAGCTGGCAGTACCACTGCCCCTGAAGCCCCACAAAATGGGGTTTCTTTATTTTAAAAATACATAAAATAGACCAGCACAACCAATACACTCCTCTGCATGTCATACCATTCAGCGACACCAGATGATCAAGAAATGCCATCACCTCAATGTCCCCCATCGTGTCACCCACTGGGTGCACAGCTTTCTCAGTGACAGACCACAAACCAAAAAAGTCCCACAAGGTTGTGTCCTAAGCCCCTTCCTGTGTACGCTCTACACCAACAACTGCATTAGCCTTTAAATACTGCCATACTTGCACTCCTTAATGATAATAACTCTGTTATCTGTTAACAAGACTCCATCTCCCACCTCACACAATGGTGCACTGACAATTACCAGCAGCACAGTGTCTCTAAAACAAAAGGACTGGCAATCAACACCTCCAGCACACCCAGCATAGCCCAAAACTCCACCTACTACCCCACCTGCATCAATAATGAAACTGATGAGATGGTGGAAAGTGTCAAATATCTCAGACTCACTTTGGACAAAAAACTGCACTTAGAACAACATGCTACTGACGTCCACAAATGTTCCCAACAAGAACTCTCCACCATCCGCAAACTCAAAACACTTTTGCCCCACTGTCTTTTGCTACTGTACAAAAGCATTATTTATTTCTTATTTTAGCATTATTTTATTTGTTTATGAGCTATACTGCAGCCAGCCACCAGGGGGTGATGACTTTTGGGGAACTGTCATGTTGTCCAGCTCTATATACATTAGTGGTATCCAGGATACCACTCGCTGTATGTCTTTGCGTTGTATGATGCTGTCGTCGTGGAAAAAGTAAATGCCATTCTGAGAAGACAGGAAGAGTTGCTAAAGACACATTCCAGTGTGCATGCGTCATCCAAGACAACTCTATCGTGGAGAGCGGGTACAGCTGTTGCTTTGGTTAAGAGATTAACATTAAGGGTTTCCCTTGAGGGATTATGCATATGGAATATAATTGAAGTGGTGGAGAAGGGCCAGAAGTTGGCATTTGGTTCATCTGTCAGCTAGGAGATAGTTTGACAGAGGCAAAGTGAAGCACTATATTTTCTCTGAGGGCAGTGATGCATGGAAAGAAATGGAGTCCAGGGTGATCCCTAAAAACTGAAACTGTAAAGATTCTCTTCAGAAAGAGGAACACCACGTTCTAAGAAAACTTCTTTTTAAGAGTGGTAAGGTGTGTGGGTGAGGATGGAAGAGAGAAAAGTGATAATTTAGTTTGTTTGTAAAGTTCCAACGTAGGGCTTCTGAAAGGAAGTCAAAAAAACAAGGTGTACAAGCAAAATAATAGGTGCCTTTCCAGCAAACTCAAAAGCTTTACCAGAAGTCTTGATGGATGGGCTAGTGATGTCTACTCCATGGCCTAGCTCCATAGCTGTGGATGACAGTGATGGTGTGGTCGATGGTTGCATACTGCATGGAGAAATCTAGACTAGGAATGATGCTGTTGATGTAGGACGTGCGACCTGTGAGGGGAAGACAAGTCTATTATTAGCCTCTTTTTGGTGGAGTATTTACATGTGGCAATGGTTACTGGTGCGGAAAACCGATCCAACTCACCACCAGATGGTCATCAGTTTACCGCTCCGCTCCTCTATTCACCCATGTGTCCAAGACATATGGCCAATGATCTGATGATATAACCATAAAATCATCTTTAGCCTCAAGTGTTCTGGTGCACTTGGGTACACTTTATGCTCAAACATAATGTTTCTTATGGCCAATCTATGGCCAATCTATCTAACCTGTCAGGTTTCTTCACTGTTGCCAATGTAAGTGTTGAAGTCTCCTACCAGAAATAAACAGAATCCTTTCCAGGATGCCACACAAAGACTCCAAAAAGACTGGATACTCTGAACAGCTGTTTGGTGAATAGGAGCACCCTCTTGTTCTCCAGTGATATCTCTAGGAGACGAAAAAGTGAGAGTCGGAAAACAACTTTATTTTTCCAAATCGTTTTTAAAAAAGATTGCAAGGAGGCCTATGAATGTAAGGTCAATCTGTGCAAGCAAACCTTGAGCATCACTTGATCAGTTTCTATTATCTTATGTGCTTATTTTTTTAAAGAACACACAACACAACTGGTAACCTATCCATCAGGTTCCTGCAAGCCAAAGCTCTACATGCCTATCTAGTGTTGCTAAGAATTTGTACCTCTGCAGGCTGGCGACCACACTAGGGTTTAATCCTGAGAAATGTAATCAAGACCATTTCCTGTTTCCCAGGAAATACAATGACGGGAAACGGGAAAAAATGTTTTATTTATTTAACTTTTTTAAAACACAGAACATATTAAATATATTCATATGTGCAGGTGAAACACAACACAGCCTATTATTTAACACAAAGCACTATGATTAAAAAGCACATGCATCTCCTGAGTCTGACCCTGTGGGATTGCGCATGTACTAATGCATTTGCCTGAGGTGTGCACACACACCACAATCACAAAAAACCTTCATTTATGTTACACAGCCATGCACGCGTCTTTAAAGTTAATCTCACTCATAAGGAAAAGGGAATTATTATTGCAATCATAAAGTCTAATAAATCTCAACAGACCTGCAAATTGTGTCCGGGACGCAATCACAGCTGTCAGATGGTCTTTATCAGATGAGTCAGCATGAAAGCTGGAGCAGCTGTGGTGCTTGCGTCAGCGTGTTCATCGGGAACCAGAAAAACAAGGATTAAACAATTATGATCTATAACATACAAAATGCACCCCTGGCGCAAGACGGCAAAGGTGGATTTGGACACACCTTGAATAAATTAAATCCACTCTGCCTTGCGCTTTCCACTTGTGCTTTAGATCAGCGTAAGATAGGACCCTTGAAATGACCAGGGGCCTAGCTGAAGTTATTCCCGGGAAAATTGGCTTCTTTTCCCAGGATAGAAAAAGTCTCATTTTCGGGAACATCTCCTTTTGAATATCCAGCCATTTCTGGTGCACATAAGGCAATAGCCTCTGGGACTGACTTCACGGTATCAACTAAGACCAGGTTCAGACAATGTATATTTCTGTGGGCATACAATTTTTAGTCTGCAGAATTTCATTCTGTATGGTATTGCTTGCGTATTTTGCATTGCCTTGTGCCTTCACTTCTTGGCTACCACGGCTTTGAGTCACGTGGTAATTTTTTGAGAAATTCACTTTGTTGTCACATTCTTCAAATTCACAGCAACTTCTCTGTGCTATGTTCTGAGTTGCACTCTAAGGCGGTACTTCTGTATCTCTTGTGCTCAGTCCAAGCAAACATGATATTAATCTGAGACTGTAACCACCATTGCTCTTTTCCAATGTAAAAAGCCTGATTCTGAGGAGCAAACAGATTGTGATGCATGAAGTGTCTGTATACTTAACAGCTGAATCTTTCCTTTGCGAGTATTCAATCCATGAATACAGATTAAACCACAGTTCTTACCAACTTTGGTATATACTGTAAGGCATCGCCTTCTCACCTTGGGTGGTTTTTTTGGAAAGATCTTAAGACAAAGATGAGTGGTCCATGAGGTCCAGCTGGGGGAACAAGGGCTGCCACATCACTATCTACTACTACTGCTGTATGCTCATCACTATCATGGTCTGAGAGTGGCTGACATGACACACCTGAAGCATAAGGGAATTATAACAGTTGTGTCAATTGATTTATAGGTCAAAGTAGTCGCATTTAGCCTTTTCACACAGCAAATTGATATTTTTCCATCACAAGTCAAAGCACTTTTAAAGAAGGTAAATGCATACATACCCCGATATGCAAGTAAAACTGGGGGCTTTCATCACCATTATCCTTGTTGGAAAATCATAAACACAAGTTAAGAATCATTGCAGCCACATTAACTTTAAAAAAATGTGTACATGCACATTACATGTACATAGAATTACACAAAACAATTATATGTTTATGACACACACACCAACTTGCTTGCACACATTCATGATTGTTTTGTTTGTTTTTGCCAGTCCCAGCATGCCATTGCAAAAGATAACCTTGAAAGGACATGCTGACCAGACGTAAAATCAAATAAATCTCATTCACACAAATAAATAACTAGATCTCTCCTGCTGATTTCCTGTCTGTGTTGTAGCTCGCTGCTGGATGTTAGATGTTTGCTGTCTGTCTGTCCTGTCAGACGGGTCAATACTCTTTCCATACTCTCTGCCAGTGACCTGGCCAAACAGACGAGCTCGGGAGACTTTCCCCCCCCCCCGTCCCCTTTGTTGGCACAGGATGGTTTTTACTGTTCAAGAACAATGTGTTACCAAAGTCGAAGACTGGCCAAATATCATGGGTGGCCAGGCAAAGCAGACCCGACATTAGGTGTCACAGATCCATCCTGGCATCCAGTACAAAGCATTCCACTGTTCAGACTGCGCAAACAGACTTATCAGAACGGTGAAATCAGAAGAGGCGACCTTGAGGTTTCAGCACTTGGGAAAAGACAGCTCCCTGAAACTGGTGGTGGTGGTCTGATTCCACAATGGGAGGCCTTCCAGACAGAGGCGCTAAAGGTGGACACCTCAGATCATGCTAATGGGAGAGAATGGAAGAGAGTTTGTTGCAGGTGGCTTTGACAATTTACTCAACGTAAACCAAATCACACACTGCTAAAAGACTCTGCCTCGACATCAGCAGTGCCAAGGAGCTCCTCCACTCTCGGATGCTCCTGCAGGTCATGTGGTCAGCTATCAAGGAGCAGCTTGTCCAAGTTGAGGGTTCTGTGAAGATCTGAATGGACCAGACAGAGACCTTTAGGAAAGGGGTCATGGTTTGGGTTAAAATATGTAACTTTGGTAACATGACTTAACGGTCCAGTGGATAACATTTACAGGGCTTTATTGGCAGACATGAACCCTGGTCTCCAGGTGAAAATGCTTATTTGACCCATCCATCCACCGATCTCCTTCATATGTGGACTTCCTTACTTTTCATACTTACGCTAAAAGGGTACCTACAGCATCACAGTCTGAAGCATAGGGACACTGACCAAACTGCTGTATTTGATGCTTTGAGAGTGAGACCAGACTGTTATTGTGAGCAAAGGTTTCAAAAAAGTATCAATATATAAAGTTGACATGGTAGTTATTGAGCTAACAGTAGAGTTGTAGCATTTTTGAGCCCTGGCTAAATCTATTTCTATCTGTTTCTTACTTGTTCTGCTGTTTGACATCAGAAACACAAAACATATTAATGAGATGTGAATGTGAATTCAGCTTCATTAAAACACACTACAAGTGATCACAGAGAGCAGGATGAGACTTACTGTAACATATGTGTTTGGCAGTTAAATTAAGAAGACAACCTTTTGTCCTCTCTAACTTTCTCTGCGAACCCTCACTTTAAATGACGATACAGCCGATCACACAGATGTTGTCAGATGATGCAGTTATGAAATAAAATAACATTTGAGTCATGGATAAACCAACTAGGCCATTTCTGTATTGTTCTGTTGGGTGTCTGACAACAGAAAACGATGCAAAATGACAACAAATGACTGGGTCTTATCGGTTGGTTGAACATCATCTCTCCACAGAGTGCCTCTTTTTCACTTGCCTTGGAGTTATTTTTTTCACAGCATAGTCATAGTGAGCAGCAATTTTACTTTTTAAAGTGATACTCCACTCTGCGAGAATAAGCCATTTTGTATGTACTCACCACTATGCCGATGTGATGATAAGTGAAGATCTTCAGTACACCAAACAATCCTGGAGTTTTAGGAGAAACAGGGTAGCAGCCTATTTTTAACGTTTTATCTGTGGCCACCATTCACTGCCATTGTAGGGATGAGGCTGCTACTCTGTTTCTCCTAAAACTCCAGGATTGTTTTGTGAACTGAAGATCTTCACTTATCATCACATCGGCATAGTGGTGAGTACATACAAAATGGCTTAATCTCACAGAGTGGAGTAACGCTTTAAAGTGTCTCAGAGTTCTCTTAATGTTAATCAAAATACACATTTTTAAACCATAATTCTTATTTAGAAGGGCTACAGAGTTGACATGTTATGGTTGAGACACATCTGATAGAAATATTATTGAATGAGTTTGTCTGAAAATAGAAAGTTTACGAGTGCTTCAGCAGTATTCCTGCCTTTTTGAAACCAGGAAGTGGGACAAGAGTCCCCAGAGTATAGCTAACCCTTTTTATGCCTGATTAAATCATGTTTTTGTAAAAAATCTGAGCTGATGTAAATCTGGGACACAACATTAAAGGGCCAACACTTTAATTAAAACATCCATTTTAAAACAAATCTGATCATAATAGCACATTTTTGCACCTATGTCATCAGCAGGTTTCATTAGATTTTAAAGACTTTTAACACATTTTTAATTGTTTGAAGTTGTGAATTCTTATCTGGGACAAGGCTGTTTTCTGGCACAGAGCAAGATTAGAAATGCAAATGTATAAACCCTTAAAAAATACATTTTCAAAAGTAATTGAAACAGAGTGTTGGTAATAATAATTTTTGAAGTTATTTTTTTCTTTTGGTAGGATGGGTTATTATTTGTCCCATTTCTCCAGAATGGGTGATAATAATTTAGTGTGTGATCTTTAGTGATCTGAACTCACACTTAATCATGTGTTTTTCCACAGTTATTGAACTGTTACCAAGATATTCACAGCTTCATTTATATATAAAACCTGTGTGTGTAAAACCAAATTAGCTTTGTGCAAACCCAGAGTGTGTTGTGCGCACAGCTGCCTCTCTCTCTTTAATATTTACCAGAGATAATTAAAGTGAGTTTTGATATTTAACCTGCCACAGCTCCCTCAGTCTCCAACATGCCCGCACCGGTGTCATGTAACTGTTTTAGTTGTACATACACATCAGGCTAAAACATCATCTGATCCAGAAGCACACGAGGTCAGTAGCTGCTAAATCCACGTGTCTGTCGAAAGATTTAAATGCCAGCTGGATTTCGCAGAGGTCCGAGGTCTGTGATCCTCTGCCAGCGAGCTGGTCCGAGCAGGAGGAAACACAGGTGAACATAACTCACTGAAAACATGGAGGGTGCTTCTGCCTGGAGTTAAGAGAATACCTTATGTGATCTTTAACTTCTTCTGTACTCACTGATTTTAGATGTTGACATGTTACACAGCTGCTGTCATGTCAGACATCAGGATTTAAAATGATGATCTGCTGCAGCACAATTTGGCAGAATATAGCCAAAATGGAATATAATATTCATAAGTATGTTCTCATTAGTGTTTAATCACCTGAAAATAAGAATCATTGTGTTTTCATTACCAGAATGAGCCTTTAATATCTAGTCCACCATGCTGACTGCTGTGTTTCTACAGTAGCCCAGAACGGACAAACCACTCACTAACAACAGATATGACCTTTCACATTTTTGAGAGGTTGTGCAGCCGCCATAAATTCCACATACACATTTGGAAGCAGAGGACTGCATTGGGATTGGGATCATGCCGGACCCCACGCAAAAAATTTCACAGCAGCAGCCAGTCAATTTTTTGCACCGTGCTGCAGGCAGTCAGGCGGTGCAGGCAGCTTCTCCCTCGCTCCTTCTCTCTGGATCTCTGGATTAGAATGTTTCTATAGCTGGTTAATTTGTCTCCCACTATTGCTCTTAGGTTGTAAATTAAATGAATAAATAAAGCATAAATTTCACATGTGCAAAATCACATGTGACCAAATGCACATGTGAAAACTGAAAAGTAAAAACATGAAATATGTGGACCGCATGTTTTGCACATCTTGAAATGTTCTTTGCACATCAGAAACGCCCATGTCAATTCCCCATGCAAATGCCCATTTTAAACCCATGTGATTATATGTGAAACCTATAGGATTACATGTGAAACTCATCTCCATTGCCATGTGAAACCTACACATTTTCCACATGAAACCTGTGGAATTACAGCTACATGGCTGCAGGCAGAGAACAGAGTCATCAGTTGTGTTTCAGCTCATTACTGCAGATCTGTGACGTCTTACTGATATCAACATTAAATAAAAGCATTTAAAGGAATAGTTCTCCCAAAATTTACATTATCATTTACAGCATGTTTTAATCTTCACTATAGATGCTTGGCTTGGAACCACGTGAGCATGAGCGTGCACACCGTCTGAACTGTGTGTGTGCAGTGTGAAGGTGTGCAAGTGAGCAGCATGCTGGGGCTTTAGGAGACTTGGATTACACCAGATGAGCAGTATGGAGGCATTGTATTTTTTTTTTTTTTTTACATTTGAACACTGCTCACCATTCACTTCAATTGTTTGGGAGATTCTGTAACAGTGTTTTTAAAAACTAAACCAACCTTCAATCAGCATGAGGGTGAGTAGATAATAGAATAGAATAGAATAGAATAGAATAG
>JAJHUR010092944.1:0-11633 GCA_027495735.1 Lutjanus campechanus
CAGACGTGATCAGACTTGATCAGACGTGATCAGACGTGTTCAGACGTGATCAGACTTGATCAGACGTGTTCAGACACGGGAACTTCTTGGACTTTTTCTGCAGAGTTTTCATGGACAAACTGTACATTTACTGCCACTAGACAAGACTAAACTTGAATCCGTCTGCTCTGATCAACAACACCTGTCTGATCTGAGTGCACACACACACACTGCAGGGTGTATGCATCCTGATGATGGACAGATATATCAGGAAACTGCAGTTTGTACAGAAAGTCTGGCTGCTCATTTCTTGCAGGAAGCTTTGTAATGCACAGATAATACAGAGCCTGTATAGTCAGATGCTTCAGTGTGGTGTGAACGCTGTCGTCATGTGAGCCTGAAGCTGAAATGACGTTTGCTGTCTCGACACGGTTTTAGATTTGTAGTTAAACTCAGAGTTCAGATCATTTCTGACACTGTGCTGAAGTTTGATTTATAAAAGATACTCAGCATAAAAAAAACTGTAGCTTCTGATAAGACAATTTGTAACTTTAGCACTCAGGTAAATAAGAGATTAAAAAAATAACTTTATTCCATTACAACTGATCCATTAGTGGAAAAAATATTGCTAGATTGATCACTAGTTGAAAAATACTTCACCTGTTTTCACCTATTTTTTAATTGACAAGATTGTGACAGAATTATTTAATTGATTCATCATTCTGAGTCTTTTTTTAATTTAAAAAAGTCTAAATTGTAAAAAACAAAACACTATATTAGACTGAACAGTTTCACTGTGTTTTATGTTGAGATAATCCAAAAGTCACAGGGCTTAATAGTAATATTAATATTGTGATACCTGGATTATGTTTGTTTTTATTTTCTTTATTTGGAGCTCATTGTATGCATTGCACTTTGTATACATTCATTTCTGTAAATCAGCTTTATACTACTTAGTCTTGACACCTTTGAAGTTCGTCTATTGTTTAGCTTTATAGGGGAGGTATATTTTATAAGCCTTCTTGGCTTCCAACCTCTCCTGCACAATGTTTTTAAATTTGTTATTTTAATGTTTGTTGTGTATATACGTATATATATATATATATATATATATATATATATATATATATATATATAATGTGCAAATAAACTAAACTAAACTAAACGTTACTGACTACACTTTTTAACAGGTAATTAATAACCGTATCAGATTAAATTTTTAACCTTCCCAACCCTGTAAGCACCTGCGATCTATAAATCTCTAATTAACTTCAAACTGACGGCACCTGCCTTTGATTTCCCCTCATGTTCTGCAGCACAGAGGATTTGGAGCAAAAGAAAAAGAACAAAAAAATGAGAGCGATAGTCGAGGAGACTGAAGCCAGACAACACAGATGAATCACTTCATGTTGAGTCTAGACTTTGCTCAGATAAGATCATTTGAAGTAAAGTTTTATAAATAACTTTCTGTTTCTCCTGTTCTGTCTCCCTGAACAACAGCAAGAATCACTGATAAGAACCGATGAGTTTGTAGGTTTCAGAACAGCGACCTGCAGATTGAAACCGTCACTGTGCTGCTCAAACTCTTGTGCAGTTAAGTTCATGATGCTCCCACATGTGGAGTTTCTCCTCCTGAACACTGACGTCATGTGTCTGCAGCTTTCTGTTAAAGTCTTTATGATCACATGTGATTCAGCTGAGAGTCGGAGCTCAGTGTCTCTGTGTTCTTGCATCCTTTACATCAGGATTATTGTTATAACTTGTTTTTATGTTGATTTCACAATCTTACAATCTTAGTTTCATTTATCAGATGCTTTTATCCAAAGCGACGTACATCTGAGAGCTGAAACAACACAAGCAAGGATCTAATCAGGAGAGAACATGAGTCAGTGACATGGAGCAAAGATCACGTCTGATAGGATGAAGTGCTCACAGGAAGTACTAGCAGGTTTGAGCATAGAGTACATAAGATGCATCAGATTTTTTCTTTTTTTTTATGACTCTTGTGCAGTCAATCAAGTGCAAATGTGTTCAGTAAAGAGCTGGTCTTCAGTCTTTCCTTTAAGAGTGAGAGGGACTCTGCAGATCAAACATGGTTTGGAAGCTCGTTCTTCCATCAGGGGGCCACAGACTGGAGGAGTCTAGCGAGTGACTTTGGGCTGGTGCGGTGGTTGAATCAGGCGTCTGTCATTGGCAGAGCGAGTGCAGACCTGGATGAGGGAGTTCTGGTAGGTGGGAGCAGCTTTAGTTGGTTTGGGTTTTGAATCCAGTGAAGCCAGCGGGGCGATCTGAACAGCTGGGTGACATGTGCTGTTTTTGGCTGATTGACAGCCAGACGTGTTCTGGATCATCTGTAGAGGTTTGAACGTGCATACAGGGAAGCTTGCAGGTAAGGAGCTGCAGGAGTCAACGTGTGATATTACGAGAGCCTGAACCATGGTCAGTTAGGTGGTAGGTCTGATCTTCCTCATGTTGTTCAGGGAAAAACGTCACGATGGAACAATCAAGGCCAAGGTGGACCCTGAAGGTTAGCTGGTCGTCCATCATGACACCCAGGTTTCATGCAGACCTTGAAGGTGTGAGCTGGGTGGATTTGAGTTTTATGTTACATCTGCCCACAGACTGTGGATGAAAATGAGCCTTTTGGCTAATTCAGCAATATTTACAGTTATAATGTTACAGTATAATGTTTATTATTATGTTTATTGTTCCTATTTTCTATATTTTCTGTTGATTATATAGCCTGTTAACGTATTTAGTATTTATTGTTTTTTAATGACGCTCTTTATTTTATGATCCTCTCTGCTGTTGTAACACTGCAGATTTCCCCGTCGTGGGGCACAACGCACTGTTCCTGAGAAATATATAAATAAAATAAAATAAATGATAAATTACTCTGGATGTTTTATGATCTGTGGAGCAGGTCTGTTCACTCCTCTTGTGATCTCAGAGGTGATTTTTTTTGTGACATTATTGTTTAAACTATAGATGAAATCCATCAAACGTCCTCATGACCAGGTGACGTTCATCAGGCTCAAACCAGAGATTTCCACCCAGTCTTTAAATCCTGTGTCCATCTCGCCCTCCTCCTCTTCCTCCTCCTCCTCCTCCTCCTCCTCCTCCTGCACAGTGATCATGTTTGTCAGACAGTCTCCACAGGTGTTCCTCCTCCAACAGTCTGCTCCCAGTAGATCCACTGGTTTCCACTGTGAGCAGCTGGTGTGGAGCTGAGAGGAGATCTGTGACACACTGACCTCAATCTGAGGCTCATTGTTCACTGTGCGCTGTAAGTAGACCGGAGCAGAGGCCCCCTCTCTGCGTGCAGAGCGGCTCCCCTCACACCACTTTGTCTTCATGCTCTGTAGGTGGTCACATGATCACGACCATCAACAGGTCGTTTCCTGCCTGTCAGGTCCCGGGACAAAAATCTGATTCCACCACTTTGACAGAAGTTCTTTACGTCAGAGAGAACAAACTATATCTGACCTCTGATCGTGGCATGTGTCTCGTATTAACTTCCCTAACTGCCGCCTCACTTCTAGGAAGCTGAAACTTAAAGCTGAACAAGTGATTCTGGAGAATGATGATTGATTGATGAGTCTCAGTTCCAGATCATTAAAGAGTTGCTGACTCCAACAACTTAAAATGGACGTTCCTCTAATCAGTGCTCTCCCACACTGTAAAAAACACAAAACAGATGAGTCAGCAGGTTAAAAAAAAAGAACTGAAGTAATATGACCCCCACTGACACTGCCCCCCCACTTAAACGTAACATTAACGTAAGTCTTGCACATTGCAATATTCCTGTATGCTGTTCACCAGCAGCACTTGCCTCATTTTTTATTTATGCACCAACATGCCACAACAAATTCCTTGTAGGTGAAAACCTACTTGGCAATAAAACTGTTCCTGATTCTGATTGAGGTCATAAACTCAAACATCTGAGATTAGACCAACTTAAATATTTGCTGGTGTTACATGTACTCTTTGATTATGGTTCAATTAAAATTATTGATCAGTCCCTCCAGGAAGTTGTGATCACAACAATTAACACATATTCAACCAACACCCATGAATTCTGCAGAACCTCACTGCAACCTTTTCTTTTCTGAGTTCCAGCAATCACAGCAGTCACACACGTCTGTTTTATTATTTACTATTCTGTTGTATTTTTATTCTTTTTTTATATCATTGACATTTATCAACAATATGTGAACTAATATTTTTTGAGTTTTAGCTCCAAAAACATTTTGTTGCTTGTTGGAACAAGTGAACTTCTTCATTTGCATTTAAAGCACATTTTGTTAGAATGTTTGTAATCTTGAGTCTTTTTGGTTTCGATAGAACATTCAGAACCTGGTGTGGTTTCATTCTCCCTGGAACAAGTCGCGCTTGATTTTTAATGAATTACAGAAAAAAACACCAACATGCCTGGTCTCTTTTTTTTTTTTAAGGAAAGTTGTCGTGAAATCAGACATTTTAAGCAACAATCCCCCTAAAAGCTGTGAAATCCTGGAGGGACTAATTAATGAAACCAACTCAACAGAGATGAAAACATTTTAAATATAAAAACACTAATATTTGTGTTTTAGGGACACTTTCCCCTCATCAATTGAAAATTATGACTTTAATAAACACAAGGAAGGAAGACAATTCTTCTATAACTCAACATTTTTAAGTTATGTTTTCATACTTAGTACAAATAACTTATGTAAGCATTTGGTTTTACAGTGCAAAAATGACATATAGATAAATAGATCATTTTCATCTTTTTAGGTCATTTTTATCTTGTTACATCTTTTATGTAATTTTTGTTTTTTGATTTCATTTTCAAAACTTCAACAGTTAGTGTCTCAGTTCACAAACACTGACTGAGAGTTAAAGAACAGCTGATGTCTCACAGAGAGAAACACAATGACTGAAGATTTACAGAAAAATATCAACTTTATCAGTTTGAACAGTAAATATCTGCTCTTTGTGTTGGATTCAACTGGATATCGGTTGACAAGTTTTTGCAAATCATTGCGTTCTCTTCTTATTTACATTTTGGGGTTTTTATATATGCCATCACTTACAGCAGCTGAGTTGACTAATAAAAGTAAATTTAGTGTTGATTCTCTGTGTGATCAGATCACCTGGAAGCAGAACACCTGTGCACGTTGCACAGAGTGTAGTCAGAGCAGGTGGTGAACCTGGGCAGCAGCTCCACCTTCTTCTCCTCCACCTGCAGCGGTCGGCTCCTCCAGCCCGGAGCAGGATCAGGTCTGTGTGCAGCCTCTCGCTCTCTGAGTCTGAATCTGTGCAGCAGCAGCCAACACGTGAACCAAAACAAATAGCCAATACTGTCACAGTCTGTATTTATTCACTTCTCAGAAACGCGGCACACTGAATTCTTGGAGCGGGCCGACCCGGCCGGCCGGCTGACTGAAGACGTGACGCTTTCTGTCACTGCCAGCCTGCTCTTGGCTCACACACGACCGCCTGTAATAGGCTGCTTTTATTCCAGCGAGCTGGAGGCATGTTTGGCACGATGAGCTGCAATCAGACCCAGCTCGACCGGGCAGCAGCACAGAGAGTCCGAAAAATGTCTTTCTGAAGGGGACACAGAGGTCTGCTGAGGGACGAGTCTGTCCTGGAGAGGACAGAGGGATGCTTTATTACATCAGAGCAGAGTTTGATGTAATGAGCCTCTAGGAAACGTTTTTACTGTCTCAAACATGGTTCAGATCCACATTTCAACCCCACAAAATCAACACAGTGTCCAGTTCTCTAAATGCAACCAGGATCTGAACCCCCTGACTCTGGTGTTTGTCCTCGTGTCCACTGTACATGTCTCTGTCACGTCTGTTCTTCAGATGACACATTTCTGTCACTGTTGACAGCTTTTTCCTCCATTTTTCATGTTTTCCAGCAGATTTAAGACTAAAGACGTAACACATCCTGAAATGAACTGAGTCACATCTGATGAATCGGATGATTTCCAGGTTCATGACCAGCTGCTGAGGTTTGTTCTGTAAGTTCCACCTGGAGAAGTGACATGAACGTTCCTCAGAGGTCAAACACAGGAAACCTGAGATCTGATCAGATTTCATCCTCACCTCATCCCTGAACACAGTGAACCCTTCAGCTGCAGATAAGGCAGATAAAAACTGATTTTATGGTCACATATGACAAGCTACACAGGACATCCCGAGCCTCACATGTTGGAGATTACATTTTAATTCAAAATTACCTTCATCTGGTCCATTTAGTCATTTTTCAAGGACTGGAAACCTGCATGAAGTCAGCTGATCTTTAATTGTCTCGCTGTGCAGACAGGAAAGCAACACTGAATGTGAGTTACACTCCATTCATTGACTGAATGCTTCGTGGGTGCCAACACCTTCCTGCAGTTTCACAGATATGAGAGAGGTATTAATCTATGTTGTTGTGAGCATTTATATGTGTGTGCCAGTGTGTCTTCATCACAGTTAAGGCTTTATTCCCCCATGACTGCATCCGTCGTAGCCAATCACAGTCATTCTAGACCGTGTTTGTGATTCCACCAGAAACACCGCTCTGCTTCACAGAGAGCAGACGCCCTTCTTTATTTTTGATGGATGCCACATCACGCTGCATAGAGCAGATCAAGCTGGGCAGGAAGTCCGACACAGAAATACCACAGAGAATCTGTTCATTTTTCAAAATAAAACACTCTGTGCAGACCCCTGGATGGCGTGAATGATGGTCGGAGCGACACATGCTGCGATCCAGACGGCTGAGCTGATTGAGGAGAGTTTTCTGTGCTAAAGACGTGGACAAGGACACGGACCAATCACAGTTGTTGCTCTCTGTCTTGCTGCAATGTGAAGTTGCGATTATTTCTGCAGAGTTCGCGTCAGGCTGCAGCGTAGGGTATGCAGCTACTAGAAATAGAAATCTGGCTTTATGAAGCAACTTCTCTGAATCTCTTTGACAAACATCAACTGTATTGACATTGTGTTGTACTTTTATGTTCTTTGGTTGAGTTTTCTTCATGTTTTTCCTTCTTGTCCTTTTCCATGTGGACATGCTAACACGTGCACATGCTAACATAAATTGGAGCATGAAATCTCTCCTCTCACTTGGATGATCTGGACATCAGAAACTGCTCTTTACTGGCGTCCTCACAATGTGTATTTAAATTCCAAATTTGTGTAAAAGCCTTTGGAGCTGCTGACTGTTGTCAAACATCCTGCTGGTTGTCTCAGAGATGATCAGGATTTACCTTCACATGTTCAGCTCTTTGACCTGAATGTAAAGAAACCAAGGTGACCCATCAAGCCTTGTTTCTGTTTCTCGGGTCCTCTGCGTGCCGCGTCTCCTGTCTGCCGCTCGGGATCCTGCGGTGAGTCTCTGCTCTGTAATCTGCAGGTTGTGATGGGTAAAGCTGATCCGGGACACGTGAGGACCGTCTCCTCTGTCTGTGTGGGACACGATGCATGTCAAACGCTGCTCAGATTAGGGGAAAGGGGTTAGAGCAGCTCAGCAGGTGTGTTAACAGCAGCAGGTAATTGTGTCAGACAGGTGACGATGCTCGCTGTGTGCTGCTGACCTGATCCTGATCGCTGCACGCCAAAGTCACCGAGGAGAAGGAGGGGACGCTCAGAGCTGCACACCAAGACACAACTACAGATTCATAATGAAACTACATGATGATCAGACAGAAAGTAGTGAAGCCATCAGAAAAAAACACTAAACATTAAGTCCAAAATGATCTAAGAGTTTTATTTCCCAACGTGAAGGTCTGCACACACGCCACAGATGAAGAAAAATAATACTTTGTTGGTTGATTTGTTTGCCTGAACAAACAATCGTCATCAGATAAGAGTAAGAACATTTTTCTGTTCTTCCTTTAAACTTCTCTGACTTTTCAGGTTTCAGGTTTATTTGTATACGTGTTTCACATCAGATTCAATAAACTTTATTAACAGTCTTGTACCATTAAAAACCATCAGTATACTTCAAAACATGTGCAGCAGATGTTCTCAGTTTGTTTGGGCCTTCTCATTGACTCTTTTTCTTGTTTCCTCTGGTCCAGAGTAAAGTTCTGGTTCTGGTTGACTGCTGACAGGTAAATCACTCATTGGACCGTTTTGGTGATTGTCATCCTGCATCATCAGGATCCATGTGGGGAAATCAGATTCTGGTGACTGACAGAAGTTTCTGCAGAACTTTAATCCTTCAGGATTTATGACTGTCTCAACTGAAGGAGTAGATACAAACACAGCAGCTTCTGACCTGTTAATCAGTGAAAACACTAACAGGTAGTGACACGCATACAGTTAGGCAACTAAATCATTTGCATAAATATCTGTTACCTGCTATGTGTTATGCAGATATACCAGCTCCTCCTGCACAGATTTCACCATCAGCAGATTTATTTGTAGTTTAGAAATATAATCCTGTGGTTGGTTTATTTGACAGCAGACTGAGTCCTGCCTTTTTCAGCGATCTCTGAGCGTTTGGTCCAGTTAAAACAGACCATGGTCCGTTTGCCTCTTAAGTGCGGTTCCTTTGGGCTGGTGTGAAAGCTGTCAGTTGAACCCTGGTGTGGACCAAAGAAGTGTCTGTCTGAAAAGGCAGGTCTCAATGAGGGTCCAAACAGACTCTTTGTCACGGTCTCGTGGTTTATCTGGTCATTTCCAGTTTTATTTTGTAGTCCTGGTCCTCCATCATGTGTCTTGACTTTACTTCCTGTCCCTTTCCCAGCCTTTTTGATGATAATTAGTTCCACCTGTGTCTGATTAGTTCTTTGTCTGTTTAGTCCTGTCTGTCAGTTTGTCCTTTTGTATCATCCAGACCTTTGTGTTCCTCATTTTCCCTCGCTGGATTTGTTTCTTTGGACTCTTTTACTTTATTAAAACACATTTTGAACAGTTTCTGCTTCGCCCTGTCTGCATTCAGGTCCACCATTTTCTTTAATGTTACACACTTTTATACTCTGGTGCAGTTTGTTTGTGGTGCAAACAAACCAACCACAGGATTTTATGATGGAAGGTGATCATGTAATTTATCTGTATAAGACATGTTGCCTATATTTCTGAAATTCACTGAGTCACTGGTGTGCACTTCAGCTTGGATATTTTCCCTGATTAATATGTCAAAGGCTGTTCACACTGTTGTGCTTCTGTGTGTGCTTTGTCTGTCTCTGTGTGGACATCACACACATACGAGCCGCAGCAGGTCAGCGAGGAGGCCGTCACACTCAGGTGGTCAGTCTCCTGTCAGGTACAAGATGCCTCCTGTTTCTATGTCATGCAGCAGTTTACCAAATAATGCTTATAATTGATTATTTCTTTGTGAGCTCTTAAATAAGTGCATCAGAAGCATTAAAGTTCTGCAGAAACTTCTGTCAGTCTGTCTGATTCCCCAATGAGGGTCCTGATGATGCAGAATGACAATCACCAAAACTGTCCAATTAATGATCGTTTCCTCCTCTTGGTTTGTTTGTGAAAAGCTGATGTGAATTAATTTCATTTGGTTTGGACCAAATGAACTGAACTGTTTTCACAGCAGCCCCAAACTAACCAGGTGTACACACCAGGGTCTGTTCTAACAGAATCAAACAGGCGAGGTGTGAAAACACTCTTTGGGCCTTTTCACACCTCCCTCGTTTGGTCCATACCAGCATTTACAGGTGTGAACCCTCCTTGGTAAATGGACTTACATTTATATAGAGCTTTTCTAGTCAATCAACGACAGAAGGTGCTTTTACAACGACGTCACATTCACCCTTTTGTGCACACAATCAAACATACATTCACACCATTGGGGGCAACTTGGAGTTTAGTATCTCTCCCAACATACGGACCAGAGGAACCAGGGATCGAACTGCCAATCTTCTGATTTGAGGAGGACCAGCTCGACCTCCTGACAGGTCATGGACTGGTAGCTGGAGAGGTGCCAGTTGATCTCCTGGGCACTGTTGAGGTGCCCTAAATGTGTCAATCAAGTACATCCAGAACAGACACTTGAAAAACTGGAATTTCGAAAGCACTGGCATCACTGGTAGCACTGGTATCATTAACTCAAGCTATCACAGCTGCAACACAATGACTCTGCGGGTGGAGCGCCTCAGGCACCATTATTCTCCCAAACAGACGTGTTAACTGACAGCTGTGGACACCACAGAGGCCTGTTGGTTCTTTTTATACAACTTTCTCGAGTCTGTTTCGCAGGACACGTTCCACACATGCAGAAGATCGATGTTTGCAGTGGCTGCGTTGACAAGTTTGTGTGGTCACAACTGATTGGGGATACGTGGACGTCCAAACAGATCCTACGTGTACACCCTCTGATGATGACATTTACATCACATGGACCCTCACAGACCCTTTTGTACATGGAAACTGTAAAACCTTCTAAAGTCTTTGATCAGACTGCAGGAGAATCAGATTTGTTTCTCAGACTGTCCACACTGTAATTTACAGGTGATCAAATCAGATGTGTGTCCTGATGTCATCATACTGTCTGCATGGGTTGCTGTGACAACATACTGTAGATGTCAGTAACTTTGTACGCTGTTGACGTGACTTTCCAACACAGAAGCAGGAGGAGGAATGGACAATAAAGCCGATGCTCAGCCGCTCTGATGCACTTCATTCACTCAGGTCATGTTACACGTTGAGAGCGACTCAAAAGACACTTAGAGATCAGCAGGACTGAGACGCATCAGAATCACATTTCAAACCACCTACAAATGTGTCTTGGATCTGATTTGCAAAAGTTGCATGTCATGAGCATTTTTTTTGTTGTTGTACAGACTTTCTAAAGTTGACCCAGATTTGTGTTATTCAACAACCAGAGATCTCAACACCTAATGATCATCTAAGGATTTAAATACAGTTAGTTCCTCCAAAAACAGACAGAACTTCACATTTTTCCAAGGACTCACCTTACTGGACACGACGCTGTCCTCCCATTCTCCTCGGTGGTAACACATGATGTCACTTCTCATTGTGCAGCAGCTGGATTCATGAGATCACCTGAGAATCCATCTTGTCAGGCAGATGTGGTGTGAGCCAATCAGCCAGCTGTGGACGTGGTTTTAGGTGTGACGACAGTGAGAAGCGTCCATGGAAGCGACTCGTCTGGAGCAAACAATGTCGGCTCCTGAAGAGGTTAGTGTAGATTCTGTGATATCATCAGTTATATCAGAGCTGGAGAGAATTTCTTCATTGAAAGAAGAACAAACAACAACATTGAAGGATTTTATCGATGAAAAGATGTTTTCACTCTTCTTCCGATCGGCTTCAGTTCGGTAAGTTGATCTGATTGGCTGAAGTTAGACAGATGACAGATGGTTCATCTAATCACCCACCAAGTGTTGTTTTTTTTAAAAGCCCCCCTGGAATCTGGAAACAATAACACATAAAAATGGTAACGCATGAGATTAATCTGGAAACAATAACATTTTTAAAAATGTTAACGCATGAGATTAATCTGGAAACAATAACACGTAAAAACGTTAACGCATGAGATTAATCTGGAAACAATAACGCATTTTTAAAAATGTTAACGCATCAGATTAATCTGGAAACAATAACGCGTAAAAACGTTAATGCATGAGATTAATCTGGAAACAATAACGCGTAAAAACGTTAACGCATGAGATTAATCTGGAAACAATAACA
>JAJHUR010092945.1:0-32163 GCA_027495735.1 Lutjanus campechanus
ACAAAGTCATTCACACAGTTAAAACTTATAAAGATTGGAAGGCGTACACACATGTTCTGCAACTACCCAATTATACAAAAAAAAAAATTTTGATTTAGAATTGCCCTTAAAACTCTTTCATTTTATAATGGGAATATTACCAGAAGTTATAGAACATAGCAGCCAGATATTACTAGTGCGTGTCCTGTCTTTTTAATTCCTGAGAAGATGATGACAGTCTCCTGGCTGAGGCTGCAGCCTCCCTCACTAACACAATGGAGAAGACGGTGAAGGATGTTTACAACATGGAGAACATTACTGGAAGGTTTTCAATTAAGAACAGATGCATGTTTAACTAAGCGGTCCCCAATAACAACAATAATAGTGTTGTTGTTTATTTTTTCTTGTTTTTCATTTTTTATTCCCCCCCTGCTAGTATAAATATGAACAAACATGTTTTTTAATACCCGTGTACTTACTTATGTATTTATTAGTTTTCTCTGGGTTCATGAACAAAATGTATAATTCATCCCTACTTATTTTAACTGTAAGTGGACATTAAGGGGATGCTGAAGCTCATGGACTGCCTGACTGCGCTGTACCGCAGCACCTCTTAAAAAGAATTAAGAAGAAGAACGCTCTGATGAAGGCTTTGTGCCGAAAGGCGTAAGCGTTATTGTGATGTGAGTCAAATAAATAAGTGAAATGTGAGTATTTTGTCCTCCTTGACTTGTAGACCTGAGATGTGCTACCTTTTCAATTTTTTTAGAACAATAATAATAATATAGTTTTTTTATGTAGCACCTTTAAAAACAGAGTTTACATCGTTGACAAGAGCAGGATACCCAGGAGGTAATATAGTAATAGTCTATTTCTAGTATTTAAAGTTTATGTAGAATAAGCATTATACTTGGTTATAGATCCCTAGAAAGAAAGAAAGAAAGAAAGAAAGAAAGAAAGAAAGAAAACCATGATGAAGATGGGTTTGCCTTTTCAGGCGCATGTAGCAAATGGCACCATTTTAACCCAAGTTCTTCTTTGAACACAGGTGTATTTCCCAGG
Source organism: Lutjanus campechanus (assembly GCA_027495735.1). Classification (NCBI taxonomy): domain Eukaryota; kingdom Metazoa; phylum Chordata; class Actinopteri; order Lutjaniformes; family Lutjanidae; genus Lutjanus; species Lutjanus campechanus. Next base: position 1,042 of record JAJHUR010092945.1, read on the forward strand.
TGGCGATCTGAATCACTCACATGGGCCCTGTTCTCTGCCCCGCACACTACAGGGCCCCCGCACCTCACCCCACCTTGTTTCTACCAAACTACACCTGCCAGCCAGCTATAATTATAAAATTCGAAGACTATTAAACCATTCTAACTAACTTTAAACTTAAAATAAAGTTTAAAAAAAAAAAAAAATACACTGAAAGTAATGAACATTAACTTTGCTCCAACGTACAAATCAGTTCTCAGTGTCAACAGAAGTTGAAACATTGTGATCAACACAAAAACACAACACATATAATTAAGCTTTTCTTCTTTTGTCTGTCGTTGTTTTGTTCCTTTGTTCAGCCTCAGCAGAAGCTGCTTCTCAAGGTTCTTTGAATCGAGGCGTGCCCTTTTGAGTCTAAAAATCAGTCCTGTGGTGCTAAAAAGCCTCTCAGAGGCAGCTGACAGATTCACTACATGCCTTTTCTCTGCAGCCGTGAAATAAACAAAGGTGGGACGGAAGAGTTTTCAGGTATCTGTGCTGACAACTTTTTACTTAAACTTCCTGCATATTAACACAATATCTGTACTTTCTACTCCTTATGTTTTCAAAGCAGGTTTGTTACTTTAGTTTTAATGCATTTAAGGAGAATAATTGATTATTTTTATGGTGCATCATCGTGCCGTCTTGATATATCTGTCAGTACACATCAGGTATGACAGACATAAAAGATGAAAAAAGACGTAACTTGACAAAAACATGCAATAAGGTGAGAAATGACATAACAAGACATAAATGCTGAAGGTGTAACAAAACGAGAAATGCTGTAACGGCACTATGAAGATGTCACAATCTGAGAAATGGCACAAGACAGGAAACAATGTTAACAACTTAACAAGTTGAGACACACGTAACGACAAAAAATTACAAGACATAACAAGCAACAACGCAAAAAAAAAGCTAAAACAACACAAAAGATATGACAAGATGAAACAAATAGTAAAGGTTCAGTTAGCTTTGCACAGAGACAGTCAGCAGAGATGTCCGTCAGATGGTGACTTTTTATTCATTACTTTTATTTATTACTTAATTTATATTACTTTGAGTACATTTGAGCCTGTACTTTTTCACTTTTACTTGAGTAAAGAAGTTGAATCAGTACTTTTTTTTTACCAATCTTTTTGTGCACAAGTATCGGTACTTTTACTTAAGTAAAAAAATGTGTGTACTTTTGACTCCTCTGAAGAAAAGTAATTCTCAAGTAAAGAAGAGATACCTGAAAAATCTACAGAAGTACAGTAACAACATGTTTGTAGAAAGAAAGTAGTTCCGACATGAAACTGCTCACAAGTGGATTACATTATGGATTATCTTCAGTAACCATCATGATTTCTGGAAAGAGACACCAGTCTTGAGTTTTTGAAAGCCAAGCTGAAAAATGTGTGTTTTTGATTTTGAGGTGAACTGTGCGCCTTTAAGGTTACTTCATTGTCTCCCGTAGGGGAAAATCGTCTCGGATTAAGAGAGCTGCTGCATCAGATCAGACATTACAGTAAAAACACATTAAATAAGAACACATATAAACATTAACCTGAGATAAAACAACCAGCAAACCAGCCACAAAATCCTACACACAGTTAAAACTTACAAAGATTCAAGCGACAGGCTACTTCTCAGAACATACAGAAGTCCAGACATAATACTGTATATGCAGACTGAATATAAATTACATTTTTTTTTATAATCAGTTACATAAGATATTGGAAAATAATATAAAATAATTCATATAAATGAAAGGTTGTCTCCTTGAGCCCCACATGGAAAGATCTGCACCAATGTCTTTCATTAAAAGTTTCATAAGCACCTCATACGGGCAAAAACTGAAAACCTTTGATCAGAGGAGTCACTTTTGTATTTTCTCTCATCGTGCGTAATAAAAATTTAACATCTGTGATGACCTCTAACCCCTTCTGGGAGTCCTCGGGCCTTGCTTTTTGGAAGGTGTTATTTTATTACCAACTCAGTAGGTGAATGAAAGTTAATTTATTCTGAAAATTTCAGTTCATGTGTTTTTTTTCATGGACAGGGTGATGAAAAGAGTCGCTACTACGGAAAAAGTTCAAGTTACTGTGAGTCTGATCTTTACTAAACCACAGTGACTTTGTTTGCTAATGAGCTTTAGGATTGTTTCTGTATGTAATATATTGGATTACAAAAAAAAAAAAAAAAGATTTACTTCAGAATCAAACACTGAAAATATTGTAATAATCGACTAAAAATTGATTACAGCCTCAAAAAGTTCAGTTCCACAAATATTCTTTCTCTTTTGAAACATCTCAAAACTTTTTTGATGCATTTTTACATGTGATTAATTTTTGTGGAGTGCTAATAGACTCCTTTTGCCTTTATTAGACAGGACAGCTGACGAGCAGGCACGCAGCAGGGGGCCACGGGCGGGAATCAAACCGGCGGCTGCTGCAGAGGACCGACAGTCTCCGTACATGGCACGGACGCTCTACTAACCAAGCTACAGGGCCGCTCCAAGCTATTCTTTTAATGAGTAAACAGAGTATCATGAAATTTTTTTTTACAATGGGTGTATTTTGAAGAAAATGTAATCAAGTTATCCTAATGTAACTACAACCTATTCACACATTAGGGCTGATTGTAGTTGCTTATTTTTTGTAATCCGATTACACAATCTCAATTACATGCAATCCTTTACTGCCCAACCCTGTTGGTACATCCTGCAGCAGTCTGAGATCTGAGTTATCTCCTCTGTCCGCACTCCAGGAGCTGCTCTTTAATAAGTTTAACTGACAGAGAGGACGACATGCAGTATGTTACTTAATTCAATTTTCAGATTTTCAGTGGGGGACGCCAGCACATGAGAGACTTCCGAACACTTAGAATATTCACTGTCATTCTAATTGGGATCACTTGTAACACAAAGCAGGCGGCCGTGGGAGCAGCCGGGGGGACGGGAGGTTACCAAACAAAATGAGGAATTGTTAAATTTCACAATAATTGAATTCACCTGAATCAGAGAATGAATCAGGGAGACTAATAATAGGTTTCACAGCACTCTTATCTCAAAAAGTGTTGAAGCACTTACATGTGGGTTTTTTTTGTGTGTGTGTGTGTGGTTATGCTGTTGAATGATTGAGGATGGAGGTCCAGTGTGAATGTATCTGGCTACAATGATATGGAACACACAGGTCAACAGCCCTCTGATGATGCATAGCATTGTATGGAAAATATTAACTGGTTTCTTTATGAGTTTTACTCTTTGTACAACACAGACCTATATATACCTATATTTTTCCCTTTTGTGTTCCATGTAATAAAACAGCTTACATCAAAGTCTGTGCCCTCATGTGCATCACTTCAAACGTGTTTCACATCATCCCAAGTCTGGGTTTCCAATCAGGCAAAGCAGGCGGCTGCCCTGCGGTTCCCGGAAGCTTCAGGAAAAACCATCTAAATATGTTTAAATATGCCAACATCTAGTTTAAATGCCATCATTATATGAGTTTTGCGCTCATGTGTTGCATATTCCTAAATGAATGTGTGTTTGATCAAATTAAACACAGCAAACCAGGGGACAGGTTGCATTCCAGCACTGTGTAAAAGGTGTAGATTTGTTTGTCTCGGAGGAACAAAGCAGCTCGCTTTCAGCAGGTTAATCCAGCCTGAAGATCAGCGCGTCTGTCACTTATACATTTCCAGTCAGAAGTGTAAATGAAGTGAAGAATGAGGAGAAGTGTGACATGCTGTAGGGGGAGAAAAGGGGGTGAGAGGGTAAAAAAAAAAAAAGCCACAACCCGCATCTAGCTATAAACAAAAGTAATCATGCGACTACAGATTAAGGAAGTATGGATCACATTACTCCGTGGTAATGAAAAAAAAAAGTATTTTTGTCATTGCCATCTTGTATCTTAATCAAAATAGATAAGAGTTCAACATTATTAGTGGATGTGAGACACACTGTGAAACAATGGGGGGTTCTGGGGTAAAATGTGCCAGTGATGTTGGGGCAAGTTAAGTCAATGGTTCAGCCTCCTTAAGTTTAAATAGTCTACATATGAACAGAGTAAGCTGTGTTTTTTTTTTTCTGATATCCTACAGGCGAGATCAAGAAGGCAGGCAGTGTAAAAGAAAGAAAAATAGAGGCTCAGTTTCCTTGGATGATAAAACGATCAGCCTGTGGCAAAGGACCACAGAACAGACAGAATGACACTGATGAAGTACATCACCAAAACAAGTCGGGGGAGAAGTTCCCAGAACAGAAACAAAAGCTCATCAGATTTTTTGATGATAACATGGAGCTTGCAGGAACTTGCAGACGAGTGTCAGTGACTAACTCCCTTTGGACTTGCATTTGTGTTAGCAAGCAAGCATATCTTTTCTATTCCTGAAAACTGGACCGAGCATCCACGCTCATTTTACCCCTAGCTTGGGGCAAGTCGAGCCTTGGGACTAACCTTTATTGATGGATCATTGTTATAAAACCATTATAATTAGATAACTTGCTTCATACAGGAATGTGGTGGCACTAACTAATCTTTCCTTATTAACTTGACAAATGTTATCAATTCAAGTTAATTGAACTTAAAGGGACAGTTCACCTATAATTGAGACAATATTCACTTTTAAATACCGTGTCCTGGTTCCAGCACCCAAGAGTCAAAAGCGAGTCAAAGCTTCTCCAGAGTAGTTAAACTGGGCACATCAATTACAGGCTGCAAACAAACCCAACTGTCCTGCCACCACGGCAGAGCATACACACGCCTAAGAAGCAAAATTTTAGATGACCACAGCCATCCTCTAAATCACCACTTTCAGCTGCTGCCCTCAGGGCAAAGGTACCGAGTCCCCTGTGCAAAGAAAAACATCTACGGAAAATCATTTATTCCTGTTGCCATAAAATGTCTTAGTCAGTAGGGACAGGCACCTTTCGTAGTCAGCCTCAGCACACAGCACTTTACATCTATTTGCTGTTTCTCTTAACCTCAACTCAGTCCATCAAGCACTTGGTGCTCTTTTTAATGTAGCTTCCATAGTGCCTGCCTATATGCAAGTGTTTTTTAATGTATTTTGTTTGGATGTGGTATGTTGTCTTTTTAACGTACCTTCCTTTTTCTGCACTTTTTCTTCCATTTGCATGCACATAGTAGACAATAAAGTATTTTTCTATCCTACTCTAAATCAAATATATATATTTTTTCCTCTGGACTGTAGCAATATTCATCCATCTTTGCCGTTTTGGTGTGAGATATTGGCCAATATCATGGACAAGACGATACTAGTCCTATGTTTAAAGAGCCAAAGAAAATACATATGTACATAAAACTGGACAGCAATGTCCCTTTCCAGAAATCATAAGTCGGGTGCTCAAAATAATCCACAGTACTTGTGAGCAGTTTCATGTAGGGACTACTTTCTCTGTGCAGTAGAATCTACCGGAACTACCTTCTTTCTAATAGAGAGAAGGTAGTTCCTATATGAAATGTCTCACAAAAAGGTCTCTGGATCTTGAGTAACCAGATCATAATTTTTTGAAAGAGACACTGGTTTTATTGTTACTATGTTTTAGTGTCATTTGCTTGTGTCTTAGTTTTACTTTACTTTGAGCTGAACTTTTTCTTGCTCCAGTTTGGCCTAATTGCGTTGGCCTTCTGTTGTTATTTTGCCTCTGGGGTATCCTGCTCTTTTGCTTTGTCTGCCAAAGCACTTTGTAAACACTGTTAAAGGTGCTATACAAATAAAAGTATTATTATTATTATTATTATTATTATTATTATTTTCATTTTGGGCTGAACCGTCCTTTTAAAATTTCTACTATTTATTTTCAGAACATGCAGACATGATTTATTCTAACTTGAAATAATGAGTTGAATCAATGTACTGAACAGAGTTCAATCAACACATTAAATTAAGTTGTTGTTTTTTTAAAAAAAAAAAAAGCATGATCAGCATCAGCAGACTACCCAGCATGCACTAGTCGAAAGTTAAAACTCTCCTGACACCTTTCTTTTTTTATATAGTTTGAAACTTTAAACTCAAGTACAATTCAATTAGTATCAAGTTTATTTGACTAGAAAAGTTTGTTTGTAATGAATCACTGCAAAACTTCCAACTTTTCCTTTCAAATTCAGTCAAATTAAAAATTTAAAGCAGCCCAGAAATAAATATTTTAAGTTAAAACAATAACGTAATATTTACATTGTCGACAGGTACAGAACAACCTGAGATTAACTGAAATAAATGTACTTTTATTTTGCAGTAATTTCAAATGTTTTTCTGTTCTTCCCTAATATAAGATGAAATCCGCTCATTCAGACAAATTCTACCACAGGAACTTTTTTAAGTCAAGGACCCACATAATTATATAAAGTAATTCATTTAAAAGAAATGTCGTCCCACTGGACCCTGCGTGGAAAGATCTGCATTGATGTCTTTAATTAAAAGCTACATCAGCATCTCATACAGGCTAAAACTGGAAACCTCTGATCAGAGGAGTCTTTTTTGTATTTTCTCTCATTGGTGCTCAGTTATAGTAAAAATTAAACATCTGTGATGACTTCTAGCCCTTTTTTTTGCGAGTCCTCGGGCGTTGCTTTTGTGAGGTGTCATTTCATACAAGTTTAGTTGGTGAATGAAGGGTAATTTATTCTGAAATTTTCGGGTCATGTGTCGGTTTGATGATGGGGTGATGAAAAGAGTCACTTTTAGGGGAAAAGGTTGAAGTTACTGGGAGTCTGAACTTCACTAAACCACACTGACTTTGTTTGCTAATGTGCTCCAGCGCTGTGTCTCCCCGTCCATATCTGTATGCATGGAGGGGATGCTGGCCACTGGGGATGAGAGTGGCACTTTGCTGCACGTCTAACAGCAGCACTCAAAATTACTATGACAGCTTTTGAGTCTCATGAGGAGACTAAACAGGATAATTTCTTACCTTAACAGCAATTTGGCACGCTGTTAAGATATTGGGACGGGAGGCAACAAAATGACAATGGACTGACAGCTCTGGATGCCGTCAGTGGGGAAGATACAAGTGACACATGGCATTGTTCTTGTCTGCCATCAAATGTTTGCGCAAGTGTGAAAGCATTGACGGCTTGTGTTTACAGTCTGCATGCTGTTGTGTGTTCATCAGTCTTTCCTCACATACGATTGACTTCACAGTAAAAGCCTTTGTCTTTACAATAAACACACTTAAAGTGCACCGCGTGAGACAGTGCCAAAAAGACAATTATGTCTTTTAGCAGGTGTGAGGCTTTCTTGAGATTTTATTGCCCACTTTCTGGCAGTCGCAGTAGAAGACAAAAACTTCAGCACAATGGAAGTGGACCTTGGGGTGTCATTAACAGTGAAATATATTCTCCACACTGTCCTGTGTGTATATCCCATTTCTTTCATTTCCTCCATTTTAAAGGGGGTCTATTATGTTCATTTCCAGCTCTATATTTTTATTCTGGGACTCCTCCAGAGTGGCTCTGCATGATTCACAGTTCAAAAACATCCTCATTTATCTTATACTGGCCCTTTATGCGGCCCCTCAGGTCATCCTCTGTCTGAAACAAGTCATTTTAGCTCCTGTCTCTTTAAGGGACCCTCTCCCTAAAAGCCCTCTCTTGTCTGATTGGCCAGTTTCCAGAAGCCTGCTGAGGGGCAGCACACCATAGACTGTATATTAAATAGCGAACAGAGTATCCAGGTCTGAACAGTGAAGCCAATGCAGAATTGCCTTAAACCTGCATTCTTTCTAATGGCCAGCAGGGGGCACCTCCACTGGTTGCAAAAAGAAGTACAATTTTATGCACCCTTATGGCAAAATGACCCCATTTCTCACTTGATTTATGACCTCAATAAACAGTTTCCTAATGAGTTTTCTGGTCTCAATCGCTAGTTTCAAGTCCTCTTCAATGCATCATGATGTTCATTTTGTAAATTATGGTCCCATTTAGAGTAAAACAGACCATGAAGTCGGGTACGCTCTCGGGTGGGGCTACCATGTAATTGACAAGTCATTCTCAGTGAGTCCATCCAGTGCAACACACAGGGCTCACAAAATTGAAACACAATCAAATCAAACTGTCTGGTTTGAGAAACGTGCCTAGGCAGGCTACCATTATTTCTTGATAAAAGGACAAACCAACCACAGTCTCAGTGGCACTGCACATGTGCTGGTTGCAAAATCTCAGGATGGTGCCCCCCCTAATGACCAATTCAAGGCCCTAAAATGTTAATCCACAAACCAACCGTTGGCTCACACTTGACACCACCTTGTCCTTTTGCTGGTGTGCTTAACAGCATTATTCAAGCTAAACTCTGGTGCACTAACTTTGATGAGGCCAGGCCTCAGTGATCACTGTGCAAAAACATGACTTTATAACTTTATTCACTGATTATTGTAAAACTGGATTATATTATATTATATGGAGGAAATAACTTGGTGACTTATGGAGTTTCCAGATGGACAGCTAGCTTTACTTGTTGTTAAAGTGACTTCTAACTGTAGCTGACGCTAGCTAGTTAGCTCAATTAGCACTGGAGATGTGTTGGCAGGGGATCTGCGGACAGCTGGGAGGGGGAGGCCCTGAGCAGTGGCTCCCAGTGGGAAGAGTCAACTAATAGGACCACTAACTACACAAATAATTGAGGTAACTAGTTAACTAGCAAAGTCACAGTTAGCGGCCATTAGCAGCTACTTTTGTAACTGAAATTGGTGAAACTAGATCATATTGTATGGAGACAACAACTCGGCCACTTCTGGAGTTTCCTGATGGACAGATAGATTTAGTGCCGCTAACTGTAGCTAGTTAGCTCAATGAGCACTAGGGGGGTCTTTTCAGACCTGGACCTGGGGCACGCAGCGCGGTTAGTCAGCTAATAGGCCTAACTGTTACCTCAGTTAGCTGTGTTAACTACACAGCTAACTGAGGTAACAAACAGCAGCAAATGGCAGTTAAGTTACCCTATGTCTAGCTATCTATCCATCAAAAACCTCCATTAATCGCTGCGAGTTGAGGCGGAGCAGCCAGACGACATCAGAGAAAAAATCTGAAAATATTTTCTCCATAAAATCCAGATCCAGTCCTGGTTTGAGATGCTGTAAATTTCCCTGCAATGAATACAGAGACAGACAAAGAAATCTGTGACAAATTTCAAAGTAGAAAAAAAAAACATTGCAAAACTTGGACTCAGAGCAGTCTGAAGCCTGAGCTTTCTGCTCGCTATGTTTACCTCATTATTTGAAACTCTGGCCACATTTAATATGAACATCCAACATTGTAACATTATATATGGAAGAAAACATAGGAAAGTACAGGCCTAATAGGTCCCCTTCAAGCAGCAGCTAAACACCATAATACTCCAATTCAAATCCCAGAAAATGTACAGACTGCCCTCCATCATTAGGCATCATGTATTCAGCAAAAATCCTGAGGTTCACGGGTCATTACTTGTTGTAACATATGAGCAGCTCATCACATTTACCAAACTGTTGTTCAGTTTATTCGCAGGTTGTTATTGAGGAATTATGATGATGTCTTGTGCCGGAGAAATTGGGCAAAGATAAGACTTAATTAAAATGATATCTGCCTGGGATGCAACACAAGTCCTGACTACGTGTGCGTCTTAATGGTTTTTAAATTAAAACCCCTCCCTGACCTCAGCAAAATCTAAGATATGTGGTCTTAATTAGAGTCAAGGGTACAGGGAGGGAGGGGGTGGTTGCACTGAGGCAGTTGCTCACAGACACCCCTCCCCTCAGTCGATTAAGGCTGCAACATTTGGCCATGTGATGTCCCTTTTAACACCTTGGTGGCTTCTTTTATCAATTCACCGCAAGGATAAAGAGGGTTTAATAATGAGCATCGAGAGGAAGGAGGAAGAGTTTCAGGTGCGTGCAGCGTTTGCAGCAATCAGTTCTGCACAGCGGCGTTTGGGGGGATAAAATAAGACTGCAATCCATTTCAATCCATGTCGTGTGCATTATGCTTTTGACCCTCATTGTTCTGCCTTACAGCAGGTCAGGTACATCCCATGACCTTGCCAACACTCCAAGCACAAGCGAGGGTGCCAAGCATGCAGAAATGACAAATTAGAATGGCATTGTTTGTTGCACGGCCCACATGAATCACTCCTGATATATGACACAAACAAGAATGGGCTGAGCGCCAAAGAAAAAACTATGTGGCCTAGATCAACTACCCATGCTCTAAAGGAGGAGGTGGGCATATTGATTTTAGCATGCTCAAATGAACAAAGCCATTTCGCTTAAATCTACGTCTTTTTGATTGGTTGCAGCCGTATACAGTCCGGCTCTTCCTGGCAGATTGTGTTTCTCATTTATTTCACTTATACATGCAGTGACATTCACATAATTTCCTGCTGCGACGCATTAACACCAGACCCTGGGTGGTTTATTCAAACAATCCACGCTAATCTTCATTCATATCATGCAAGGATGGGCAGAGCTAGCAGACAATGGACCGGCCTCTGACCAAAGCGAGCTAATACCCAAGCAAAAACATGGGTAGACTGAATAAAGAGCGCTCGCTCAATGGATTCAGTCATCTGCAGAAGCTCAGATTCCACTGGCACACGAACAGTAATGTTACGCAACTTATTCATGAGTGGCTGACATCCTGGGGTCAGTCCAACACAGTTCTGTGAAATGTTTTGAAATGAGAAAGAATATTTAAGCGGCAGCAGAGGGAATCAAACACATTATGTTCTTTTGTATCAGCTAATAGTTAGATGTACAATATTCGAGTAAATGGACTTTTTTAAGGCAAGTTCAGGGTTGTGTTTGGGTTAGATTCTTGTTTTTGTTCAAGTTAGAGAGCTGAATGACAAGCATACATAAGTCAGTCAGTAAACGAGGTCACCAATCTCATGTCCTCAATTTTCACTATGAGTCTTTTATACCTGGTTTTAACACATTATTATGGATTCCAGCACCTTCCCAACTCTGCCTCTGATTGACTTGCCTTTGTTAGTTGGATTGGGTAGGTTTAGGCATGAGAAGTGAGATTTAGTGGAGTCAAGGCCATGTGGGTGCCCAAAGTGTAATTGCTTTATGGTGCCTCCTCGATCTAGCTAAAATATGAATCATGACAGCATACAAAGTAATATAAATACCTTGTGCATCGGTGTCAACATACTTTTCCCAATACCCGATCACAGTTGTCATGACTGAATTCCACCTGGTGCGGCTGCATCGCGTTATGACTGCGCCACATCAGTCGGAGCAGTTCGCAGCCATTCTACACAATGCTTGTGATTCCACCAGCGCTGCCTTGGCGCGTCCCCACTCCGCTCCACTACAAATACGCACTGAGTCTATTAAATAGACGGACGCTACATCAGTTAGCACAAAGCACATCGAACTGTCAAGAAGTCAGAGACAGAGACAGAAAAGGCAGGGAGAATCTGGTGAATTTTCAAAATAAAAGACCCCGCGCAGACTCAAGATCAAAAAGCACTGACAGAAAAGAAACTATTTAACCATGTAGCCTGCTTATCCATGGTAGAAGCACAAAGACCAAGGAAAGATGATCTAATCAACATAATCTGAGAAAGCAAACATAATCAGTTGGGCATAACACTCAGCAGCTGAAATGCTTCTAAAATGCTGCTGGTGGAGCTTGCAGCCGTGCGGATCACAGCCGTGGCGTGCTTGGTGGAATCAACCGCTTAGACAACAGAACTCAGACAGACACTCACTTCACTGTGAGTTTCCACCATGATATCAGTATACTCTTGCTTACTTAGGAAATACTCATAGAAAAGGTTGTCATAGGCAACTGGACTTGAAGAGGCTTCTTCAAGTCAAGTCTTGTCTTGTTACATCTTTGTCTTTCATGTCGTTTTGTCTTGTTCCATCATTTTTTGTCTTTTTACGACTTTTACATCTTTATTGTAATGTTTCATCTTTTATGTCATTTTTTTAAACGTCTTTTATGACTTGTTACGTCTTTTGTGTCTTGTTATGTCATTTTTGTCTTGTTATATTTCATGTATATTGTCAGATCTTTAAAGTCCTGTTACTGTACATATTTCGTGTCTTGTCTCTATTTTGTTTTGTTAGGTTTTTGTGTTTTGTTAGGTCTTTTATGTTTTGTTACATCTTTTACATCTCATTATTGATCTTGTTACGAACGTGTTATTGTTCCATCCATTTTTAGCTGAAATCAGTCTTGTTGTAATATGTTCAAATTGTTTAGCCTCCCATGATCCCATGCAATTTCACGCCATCATCAAACTATGTTTTTTCCTATTGTTTTTAAGTGTGAGAGCCCCTCTGAAGCAGAACTTTCATATCGCATGCTAAAAGTCTCCCACCGCTTGTGTGAACTTATCAGATCGCTGGACATCACGGTTACTTCCAAGAGATTTGGACACCAGGATTGCTGGTCCGTTAGAACCAAAAAAACTGCTTTGTTATTTAACTGCCCGCTGTGCAGGACTGGCTGGGTTTTCTCTTTGAGAAAACACAGAGGCAAAATGTTTTTTTTCTAATCAAATAGCAACTTGATTCAGGTCTGCTTTATACTGTGTAGGAGCTTAAGTGCTCCTGGCATGGAGAGCTGCGCATGATTCCAACTTTGATCTCAGATAACTACATCTGCCTCAGTCCTGACTTATCAGACAGCTTTAATCAGACGCCTCAGCTGCAGTCACAGCATGTGGAACAAAAGGCTGTTTATGTCTGTAGCCGGCCTTTCAAATGTCAGGTTGGTCTTCCTTTGCTTTCAAGGAGCTGTGCTGCTGGTCTTTGTCACATTTGATCCGATCCCAGCCCTCCTCCCCTCCGCCTTTCTGCTAATGCTGCACGATGTGTTGCAAAGTCAGTCAATGTATGCACGGAGCGAGGGCATGAATTATTTAAGAAGCTGGTACCTTTAAATGATCTGGATGTTCAGACATAGTGTGTTATCAATAGGTGTAATATTCTCTGTGCTCCCTGAAGATATGCTGATACACACTGACCTCTGTATGACTTTCTAGTGTGCAGGCGTAGGTAGTAATGGATTACATGTAACAGGATTATGTAATAAGCAACAAAAACAGGTAACAGTATTCCAGCAACATATTGCAGTGCACACACATAACAAGACTCACAACACCACTCTGGTCTCTACACTGAAACCAGCTGACAGCTGACAATTCATTTACTCATTTCATCTTGAAAAATTGCTTTAAGCAGGTAGAAATTTCGCCATTATCTTGTCTCAACAACTAGTTAAAAGACATTTACAGGTAAGTCCAACTGCTAACATTAGCGACACAGACCAGTTGCTATTGTTAGCTACACAGCTCAACTGCTAGTGTTAGCTACTCAGACCAATGACTAACATTACCTACACAGACCTAACCACTAATGTTAACTACTACACAGCCCAACCGCTAACATTAGCTGCAAAGAACAATGGCTAACTTTAGCCACACAGACCAACTGCTAATGTTGGCTACACAGACCAACCACTAATATTTCCTATACAGACCAACTGTTTATGCTAGCTACACAAAGCAACCGCTAACATTAGCTACACAGACCAACCACTAACCATAACTAAACAGACCAACCACTGACATTAGCTACACAAAATAACCACTAACTTCGGTTACACAGGCCAACATCAAACTTAAGCAACACAGACAACCACTAGCATTAACTACACAGAGCAAACACTATTTTAAAGCGATACTCCACTTTACATGATAATCCACTCAGTATGTACTCACCACTATACCGATGTGATGATGGGTGAAGGTCTTCAGTTCACAAAACAATCCTGGAGTTTTAGGAGAAACAAGGTAGCAGCCTCATCCAGTACAAATTTGTTTTGTGTTCTATTTTTAATGTTTTATCCGTGGTCACCATTGTACGGATGAGGCTGCTACCCTGTTTCTCCTAAAACTCCAGGATTGTTTTGTGAACTGAAGACCTTCACCCATCATCACATCGGCATAGTGGTGAGTACATACTGAGTGGCTTATTCTGGCAAAGTGGAATATCGCTTTAAACAAATGAGGTGTTGAAGCAAATTTGAATGACACATTAGTTCAGGAAATAAATCAAGAAAGAATGGACTAAAGTCGCAAACAATCCAACCCATAAGAGAGGGGTCAGTCCTAATTCAATAACAGATATTTCTCTTTTGTAATGGGAGAGTCCTCCTCATCCCCAGCCCCCCATCATGTGGTGTTCCACAGGGGTCAATCCTTGATCCTACATTATTTTCCATTTATAAGCTTCCTTTGGTTCAAATAATCTATCAGTCAGCTAATTTCCACTGCTATATGGATGACACACAATTTAACACTACTTAACATTTCCTCATGTTTGCTTGTCTCTGAGATATAAAGTGCTAGATGTCATGAAACTTCCTCCTTCTCAATGAGTCCAGATCTGAGGTCCTTTTATTCTTCCTTCCAAACCTGACCTGTGACTTATCATGTAAAGTGGAGTATCGCTTTAAGCTGCGCAGATCAACCGCTAATGTTAGCTCCACAGGCCAACCACTAATGTTAGCCACTCAGGCCAGCTGCTAAATTTAGCTAGACAGGCCAACCGTAAATGTTAGCTCTACTGAAATCCAGTAAGTTAGCTAACCTGTCAATTCTACTACTACGATTACTACTACAAAATATTTTAGGACTGTAGGTGGTGATGCTGGTGACCAGGATTATGTGTGTGAAAATACATTTTTGGTCATTTACTTGAGGTTTGAGTGAAGTATGAATAACATTACTTTTCCAAGTGCATAATTACCACTATTAATAAAACTTGCATTTATACATAACAATAGGAATATATAGACAAATGATTAAATAATATAACAATGAAAATAAAACATTATATTAGATTAAACAACATTAGATTAAACATTAACAGAAAATAATCAAGTTACATTACTTTAATATTGTGATACTTGGATTAGGTTACCGACTACATTTTAACAGGTAGTGATTGTGTTGGAATACATTTTTAAAGTAATCCCCCCAGCCCTGCTTATTCATTCATTCCAATCAGAAATGTGCACACAAAGAGACCACACTGATATGGAATATGTTAGCAGGGGTCATAACTGAATGTTCAATGTATAAAACTTTTTTTTTTTTTCATCCAATCTGTCAATATTCCACCATTTTTAGCCACTCTATCGACGACAAGTAATGGACATAAAAGCTGCTTGAAGGTCAGAGCTAAATCCTTCTGCATTATAGAATCCAGCTTTTATGAGAGCCTAGAAAATATGAAAGGCATCAACAAGGGCTCAGTGTGTATGTTAGTGTGTGTTTTTTTTCAGCAGTACTAGCATATTTATACTCCACGTTCAAAGGAGAAAACATTTCATCTCAAGAACATTTTATCTTTATTGTATTAAACTTTGTATTTAAACTTTACTGGTAAAAGAAGGCCATTGTAGTTTATGAAGCACATATACGTCTGGGTGGAATCAAACATTGGATTGTTGCTCAGTAAATGGTTTGTATAACGATGGCTGTGAGATGGCATTTCAACAGTTACCTAAGGGGGGAAAGCCTAATAAGGTTTTGGAGCGCGTTAGGACGAAGAGATAAGACTAATGAAGAGCGAAATGATCCGGCAGTATTTAGTTATGTTTGCAACAAAAACAGTTTCTTCACAAAACAATTACTACGTCTCTCCTTCACAAACAGTCGTAACTTTTTTTAGAATCCAATATTATGGCTCATTTACACAAAGTTTCATTAGTAAGAGGAAGTCACTTTGGGAACTGTATTTATCAGCACAGTGCCACTGTGATGCTCGCAGATGCATGGTGCGTTCGCGTGCTCCTCGGATGGTCTCGCTTTTCTCGAGTTGGGGAGTTGTTCTTCCAAATTTTGCTTGTTTATGAGCTTTAACTCAGAATTGTTATGATGGTCATTTTGACTATTTTCAAATTTACATGTGCCGAAACTTTGTAGAATTAAAGACACAATTCAGTTGTTGTTGTTTTGTTTTTTTTAAGTGTCTGCCATGAAAATATGATCAGTTCGACCAATTTCTGGAAAACGCTGCCGTATCGATGGCAGGGAAATTGCCGCAGTTAGATCGTTACTTTTTGTGTGGTTGGAGATGCATTGTCATTGTTTAGCAAATATTGTTGTCTCTGTCTCTGCCATTAATTTGCCTGCATTAAAATACAAATATTTAGACTAAACTGTCTTAATCAGTAGAATAATTTAAGAATTAAAGGAATATAAAGTAGGGGAGACTGGGGATGTTTTAAAAAAATTATAATCTTTGTTTTAAAGTCACATAAAATACATTTAATGATTTGTTTAGAGTGAGTTGAGTAGTTCTAGATTATACATACAGATTATAAATAGATAAATACTTAATTACTCTTTACAAAATTTACATTTTGGTGTTATTTCATTAAAGAAATATCCTAACAGAATAAATGCTTCAATTGGGTATTTTTTTATGTAAAAAAAATATGATTTTTTATGTTGCAATAATAGTTGCAATCTAATACCATATTACAAATTACATGTGAGCAAAAGTTTTGCAATACCTGAATTAATCACAGTTTTCTCAGCCAACCCAACATTAACTTTTGTCTGCCATGTTTCTGCATAATCTGACGCCACCTCTGCATGTCCTCCACCAAAAATTTCACTGACATTCCAAGATGTTGTTCCAACTTCAGGGGTTGATTTTCCCAGTCTAAAACTCATTTTTCCAATTATTCCGATACCACATGAATGCACTGAGACCGTGGTTACAGACAAAAGAGTCAACATGGCTGCCGCTTCAGCCCTAATGTCAGTTTCATCAACATTAAATTGTTCATTTGTATGTATGCAAATGGAGCCGTCTTTAACCCTAAGGTTATAAACAATTTAGACGGCGACAATAACGGCGTCCAATGTGAAGTGAGAGGAGCAGCTCCCAGTAATGCTTATTTAGACAGAAACTGTCATCCCGGAGATGGATTCTGCTCACTTCAAGGTGAACGCATCTGACTGAGCAATTTCCATTCAAATATTAGTCAAATGGAACTAATACCTTGGGATAGAATGAATCAACCAGTCAGATCATATTTGACACTGACATATGGATGACGATTTGGGAAAGTTGGGAAAAAAATATCTACACGATGAGGGAATATTTAAAGAGAGGTTATGCACAATTTCAGATAGTTAATCATCCAATTTTCACACCAGCAGGAGCCAATCAGAAAGTGATATCGGTGATGAATTAGTTTTCAGGGTGTGTGTACCCACATTTAGTTTGTAGGAGCCCCGAACTCTTCCAGGCTCGTCAGCCCTGGATTCAAAGTATTTTATGAAGTATTGTCTTTCTGTGGTCAGCCAATGCCCTTGATAGCCACGAGCAACTAAACCACAGTAGACCTCTGCATATTCAAAATGTTAATGACAGCCCTTATTTGCAATGCAAGCTTGCCTGAGACGTGTTTTTCTAAAAGTACTGCCTGTGATAATGATGCTTCACATCCAGCATATGTGTAAATGAGTAAGAATGTGCGAAAGATACCATCATATGCTGTGATCACAACAGCGGGTTCAGAGACCTTTACAGCTCGTCATAGTGCTCTCCCTACCTCGCCATCTCCTGTCTGCATCTGCACTATGATCTACTAAAGGCAAAATGCCAGAAAAATAATTGCTAAAAAGAAAGAAAATGCGTAGGAGATTGTCTGTTTGTTGCAAAGATATGCGGAAAGAAAAGAAACACAAAGTCAATGCAGTTAAGAGTACAAGGCTGCTCGGTGTTGGTATTGATTTGTTCTCTAAAACACATTCCAGATAGCATCATGATGTCAGCTGAGAGGAGTTGGACACAGTAAGGGAAACTTTTACCTTTAAAACAATTTCCGTCCTCATTGAATTGCAGATTAATTGCCAATTTATTTCAAATTGAAAGCATGACTCAGGATTTTCTGTAGGGTACAAGGTTATTTGAAAGAGAAAGTGCAAACCGCTTTGCTGTAAAATCTAAATATGTACAGTAAACCACAGAAAAATCCCCAGGGATAATTTGTTTTTTTTTGAAGTGGGTTTGTATGAGGTGCTTATCCATTGTCAGTGCATTATCTATAGTAGATGGCAGTCATCATGATCAACAGGGTCAGCCACAAAATGTATTTTAGCCACCTAAAAGCCATATATATCAGTTTATGTGTACCCGATCTTTAGAATATTTTTTCGACATTATACAAGCCAAATATCACTTTCTCCAAAGCAACCAGTGACCAGGG
This sequence comes from Lutjanus campechanus, assembly GCA_027495735.1. Classification (NCBI taxonomy): domain Eukaryota; kingdom Metazoa; phylum Chordata; class Actinopteri; order Lutjaniformes; family Lutjanidae; genus Lutjanus; species Lutjanus campechanus. The sequence goes on from JAJHUR010092945.1 coordinate 19,290, forward strand.
CTGTAGTTCTATTTGTTTTACTACCGGAAGGCACCTATTCAAGTGCACTACTGATGTTAACCATAGTTTACCGCAGGCACTGCACTTAATCAGTGGAACAGATGGGCTGGGTCATTCGAAATCTTCCAGTAAAAGAAGCTGTGTGCATGTTTACGCACGAGGCACAGCAACACAAACACAACTTCTTTGACTGTTTAATTCTGTTTCCTCTGGAGAGTTTCCTCTTTCCTTCTTCTGTTACACAATGTTCAAGTCATTAAGTTTTTAATTTTGCCGCTTGAATGTCCCACATTACTGCACACACAGAAATGAAACTGAAAGCAGCTTCTCTAATCGATCATTTTTAAAAAAAAACATGCCTATGCTCACAGAACACGGAAGTACCTGGTCTACGGCTGCCTCAATAGGTTAGTTTGTTTGTGTTATTGTGTTGGTGAAATCGAGCTAACTAAACCATCAAAGTCACACAATAACACAACTTAACTAACAGATAGAGCCAGGAGTGGACTAGCAACTTCTGTGTACTGCAGGGTAAAATTACTGTTTTTGTCAGAGGAGTCTGTTGGCTGTGGAGGGAGTGAAATTTGGCTTATATCATATACAGTAGGTTTCCCACCAGAAAAGGCTGTCTGACAGCAAGGTAAATTGGTGAATATATAATTACAGTGTACACTTAAACTGATTTATTTATTTATTTATTTATTGGACAGCTGGGGGCTACCATTTTTAGTATAATAAATGTTCATATGGAACTACCTCATAGAACCCCACCTCAAAACTCAAACTATTGCTGTAACCACAATATCACCTTTCTAGTTAATTTATTTTCGTGTCTGATCATTCTCATGATCCACCCCAACTACAAACAAAACATTCCGGCATGCTAGTCCATCATCATTATCATCATCATACAGCACAATACATCAGCATCATCCAGGCATTAGTATCATTACAAAACAGATTATGATCTCACTCAAACATCACTCAAGGATACATCCCACAATACAGACTCAGTACAAACACACAAGCACAGCCCTGCAAACACAAAAACCCCCCACTATATTTGAACCAATAATCCATCGCATGTTACTTTTCTCCTTTGTTCCCATGCTTTAAAAAGAAACTCAGAAAATACAAAAACATCATTAAAAAGATATTAAATTAAAGCTCCATTCTCCAAATCTATCAAATCAAAATGTATTTTTGGTGCTTTGGACACAACAAGCCAAGTTCCATTTAATCTCATTATATTTGGAGAGAAAGCAGACATCTCGATGGCCTTTATCTCCAAAACTCTGCAACTCACACCAAAACTATCTAGGTGTATAAAAAGCACCACTGTTCAGGGGAGAAATATGTACTTTTCCTTTTGGGGTGAACTGTCCATTTAAATTGCTGACACAAAAATATAAAAAGTTGCACATTAAAAAATGATGCTCAGATGAATGTAACTATTAAAACATATAAAACCTTGGATGCTTTGGCTCTTGAAAGCTACCGTGCATTTCAGTTAGAATCAATAGTCTCTCATTGCTTTTATGCATCCCGGGTTAAGGTCATCCTGTCTTAATGTCTTTGTGCAAGAGCTCAACCGATTGTGCAAGCCTGAGTCGGTGGCTGAGAAAGGGAGGAATTTTAAAGACGTTCGCGCCAGAATGCTCCCGACTGTCTGCGTGGGTGAGTGAAACTTTCTACAGCTGAAAGTAATTAAAAACTATTTGCACACACCAGTGCCTCGGGACAGAATATGTGGACTTGTGATCTTATCCACTGAAAGAAAAAAAAAAAGAAAAGAAAAAAATGAAAGAAAAGACATCAGTGTACAGTGTCCATCATGTTAGTTTGTTACATTCCAGCCTTTCTTGTTTGGGAGGACTTTAAAAGCACCAAAGAATGAGCTGATCTGCCGCTGAGCGTTCACGATGCTGCCACAGGTATGCCTGATGCTTTTGACCGTGACCTGGTTTCTTATTTTCCTCACTCATATTAAACTTTTTTGTTTTCCTGTTTATCGCTGGGTAGGGAGTTTCAAACTGCGTGTGCATTAACCTGTGCCATGCAATTAAGTCTGACCTTGAACTACAAATAGCTGTGAGCACAAATGCATGCCAATGGTCAGGAGCGTCGCACGCCAGGTTCACGCAGGACCATGGATCAAACCTGTTTGCTGGATGTGTGTGTGTGTGTGTGTGTGTGTGTGTTTCTGTGTTCCAGTGACAAAAACATTGGCAGTGATGCTGTCTTCGGATGACGTGCACTGTCGCAAACCTTTCACTGGATCATCATATCAATGTCAGCTGTTCTCTGCTTTGAATTTTATCCGTAATAATTATAATAATTCACTTTGGTTCTATGTTGATTGTTTGCAAAAAATGAACAAGATGTCACTCAGAAGGGTGCAAATCTCTGCCAGGCAACAGATTGTGAAGCACCTGCTGCAATGACACCACAGCTGCCAGATGCAACCAATGGAGATTTGCAAAGGTTTTTTGTAGTGTAGTATAATGTAAGCTTTCTTATCGAGATTTTCTTTAAGACACACAGAATATTAACGGCACTGTAACCGAGCATCACCTAACTGTATAAACTTAATAATGAAACTATAAACAGAAAGATGAGTCCAAACTTCTCCATTTAAACATTGTTATTTATTTACAACATTTTGTTATTTATTTTGAGCAATAAAAAAGGTAAAAATTCTGAATAATCTACACTTGACTATCTGCATCACTGCCTGCCAAACTCCATTAACATTTTGCTAAATTTAACTGTTATGAACATCTGCACCTTCTACAAGAATATTAATGATTTCTTACAACTCATAAACAGACACTTACTCATTCTGCATTACTTTGAACTCCAACTGAAATGTGAAACAGGCAAACTAAAACAGTTATTCTGGCTCAGAATAGAAATTTCAAAGGGAGAGCCCACGGCTGTAGCATTGTTGTCAGAGAAGCCTGTATTTCAACTTTACGCATTTCTTTGATCTCTGCCGAGACATCGTGGTCATTTTATGGTTTATTACAGCTGATTATGTAGTGAAGTCTCTCATTACGTTTAGTAGTGGAGCTCACGAATAGCAGCAATATACAGCAACGCGGTACAGTTGAGATGGCACTGAAGATAATAAAAATAGGGATTTATTGATCTTGTATTATACCTAACTTTAGTGGATCATAACATTTTGGGTATGGAATTAATCTGCAGATACTCTGGTTTAGGATGAGTCCAAACCTCCAAAATGTGGAAGGCAAGAGACTAGGTAATCCTTGTTTTTAGCCAACCAGTTATTGATAACTTGTTATTAAGGTGCAATAAGTGTAAATTAGGTAATAAGACTATTATAATGCTTATTATCATTAATAGATTATATATTATTCTTATTCTTGTATTCATGTTTGAATGAAAGGTGCTTTATAAATAAGTTGAGCTGAAATGAAAAAAATTCAGTCATTAGTCATTCAGCTGAGGACATCCCCCTCTCACTCTCCTGCTGTTAATGTCCAATAAAGGCAAAAAGCCTCAAAATACTAATAATATTGAAAAGTCATGGATAACTGTTAACAAGTGCATAATAAAGGATTAATTAACCTTAATAAGCACTGTTCACAATTCAGATCTGGCACCCCCAAAATGCATAGTTAACTGTTAATAAGTGCACAGTAAACAGCTAATAAATGCATAATAAATCAATCAATAAATAACACTTAATAATAATAACACTCACATAGTCTTATTAACACATATTAATGTTAATAAGCATCTTATAAGGGCCTTATTACCTATTAACTAATGCTTAAGCACTTTAATATAAAGCGTTATAAATCAGTACAACCACAGGAGACCCTTGCACATACAGTTATTAATGTGCACACACACACACACAAAAAAAAAACCACTAGGCTGATGGGTCTAACAAGAAGAGACACTTGGGACACGCTGACACACACACAACCTGACCTGATCTCTGCGAGATGTAATGAAGGCAGAATATTATCCACACATTAAAACACAAACAGCACCCTTGATATTTGTGTACAGCATGTAGAAAGAACCATTTGTCCTTCACTAATTATGTGTTTAACCTGACTGAATAGAAGTTGGGGAGTCATGCTAGTGTCGACTGCCCCCCTCAGTCATGCCCACGACACCAAAGGCAACAGACATGCTGACATGACTCATCTCTTGGATCTTTCTGCCTCTGTCTCCCCATTATACAATTTTTTTTTTCCCATCTTGAAATTCAGCGGGAAACGACTGCTGAGTTGCAATATTTGTTTCTAACATGGATAATTGTGTTTTCAGAATTGACAAAATGACAAATTATCACTTACAACAATTACACAGATTAAGTCATTACATGGAAACTGAGACTTTCTCTAAGAACTGAGATCATATTCCAGCTTTTTTACCAATTTCCATATTTAATTAACTTAACTCAATAAAAGGTGATTGCTTCCCCCGCCTGTGTCACAACAACGCCAGCAAATGGCTCATTGGGGCATTCTGATTCAGCCAGGGCTGTTTTCTTTGGCCAACCAATTTCTGCGCTCACTGTATAAAAGTCTGGAGGGCACAATTACAACTGGCAATGGAAAGGAAAATGTTGGCATTGAGAAGAAAAATGAGGAGTAATCTCACTCATTTTTCTTATCTGTGGAAGTCCAAGAAGCCTGAGAGGGTACAGTATTTCCCCAGATAAAAGCCCAGACGATATTCCACTCACACAAACAGCAACGCACAAGTACATAACAGACTTTACTATCTGCACTCGGTCGGAATCCCTATTGGTTTGTTTTGAATTGGAGGAGGCAAAAGCATTTTCTACTTCATCTCGGATGAAGGTGGATGTGACTTTTTCTGTAAAAATTTCCCACATTTTTCATTATTTTTCAATATCAAGGATTAAATTCAAGTTCTCGACCAACAATCAGATGCTGCACAGTTTCAGTTTTTTGTTTCTTTTTCCAGGTATCTCTTCGTTCTGTTTAAACCTGGTGTTTTTGCACAGTTACAGATAAAGATTAGGCTACATTAATATTCAGAGCCGTGCAAGTTATTTTCAAAAAGGAATACATTATGAATTATCAATTACTTTAAAGGGTTAGTTCACCCAAAAATGAAAATTCAGCCATTATCTACTCTCTCTCTCATGCTTATTGAAGGTTGGGTTTAGTTTTTCAGTCCACAAAACACTGCTGGAGATTCACAGAAAAACAGTGTAGCAAAATCTCCCAAACAATGGAAGTGAATGGTGACCAGTTTTCAAACGGAAAAGAACAAACAAACAAAGGAATAAAAACATTAAATGCCTTCATATTGCTTGTCTGGTGTAATCCAAGTCTCCCAAAGCCCTAAAATATCAGGCTGACTAAAAAAATGTTATTTACACTATGTTTCTAGCCTGAATCTTCACTGTAGATCCTTAGCTTGGAGCCACGTTCATGTGCATGTGCACGTTGTCTGAACTGGGTGTGTGTGGTGTGACGGTGTGCAAACGGCATGTCAGGACCTTAGGAGACTTGTATTATGCCAGGCAAGTAGTATGGATACATTTTATGTTCTTCCTCCAGTTGTTTTGTTCCATTTGAAAACTGGTCACCATTCACCTCCATTGTTAGGGAAATTCTGCAACATTATTTTCCTGTGAAACTCCAGCCATGTTTTGCAGACTGAATTTTATTTTTTGGGTGAACCATCCCTTTAATTTTAAAAGTTAAAAACATTTGTTTTACTTTCACCAAAATAAGTGCAGAAGTACAACCAGGCATTATAAAATGGAAGAGGGTAAAGTTGTTTCAACTATATTACAACTCTTACTGTAAAATGAAAATCATTCCTGTTAACCCTGCGTCTGCAGGTCAGCTCCAGCAATACTCAGCTGTATTTACGCTTCAGGTCTATTTGCTCTTTTTTCTGATAATGAGCATGTGAAGGTGAAGTTGCTGCCCTCCCAAAAAGGAATTGAATAAATATATTTATCGACATTTTGCAACATACACTGTACTGTTCTCTCTCTCTCTGTCTCTGTCTCTGCTGTATTGTAGGTTAAAATATGGTAAGGCCCACATTTCCCATCATGCCTTCAATGGGGATCATTTTCGTAAAATAAGTGAGTAGACTGAGAAGTTTGCTGTTTTTATATTTTAAACCCAAATGTTATTTTCTTTTGTTAGTGTTTGTAATGTGTCGTTTCAGGGCATGTTGGTGTATGTTTAATGAAAAAAGATCAATGTCATCATTTTCAAAATTTTTCTTGCCCATTGTCAGCTGGGATAAACTCCTGCCACGACATTTTCACTCTACCGCACATAAAGACGGGTACACCCTAATTTTTTAGTGTAGTAATTAACAGTGCAGTCTAAGAAGTTGATTTGATTTTTTTTTAAAAAGAAAAAAAAAAGACAGCTGATGAATCACTTTATGCAAATTGAGGATTCTGTTCAAGGATTAAACTATCTTTTAACAAAAAATATGATGATGATCACTCAAAGCTTCATTCAAAAACCTCAATATAAACTTTGAATTAAAAAAAAGAGACATTCAGTACAGCCCTAATGTTATGTCATCATCCTCATTCCTCTCCCCGCAGTAGTAAAAGTCCTCACAGATGAGACGGCGCAGGTCCAGTGATGGAAGACATTTCCAACGCCACGACTCGATTAATTCCACACACTAGATCTTAATTAACTCAGCATAACCACACAGATGATTTGTGTGCCGATGGGATTTGGTCAATGGGGATGATTGCATGGAGTAGATATGCTCATTCAATATTCATTATCTCCCTGTCCCATTTTCTCACGGGGCAGCGCAGGTCCTTCCCGAGATCAAGATATCTTCCTTATGTCTTCAAATGCATAAAGAGTCTGATTTAAAGCCTTCATGTTAAATTGATTCTATAAAAAAAAGGTTGAACTATTCCAAAAAAATTAATCACTGGTGAATTATTTTCTCCCGGGCTGCATTAAACTATTTTAACCTTCCCAGCGAATCAAACATGGAATAAACACATCCGGCCGTTTATTTAACGCTGTGAAAATTGCTTTTTGAAAGGCTCAAATGCTTTCCTGAGTCACACATGTCTGATTTCAGGGCCAATGTTTGTACCAAATGGTATTATTACAGAGCTAAGAATGCAACAGGACGCACCTTCCATTTTTAGTATAACTGCAAGGAAGATGAGTGAGGAGGCTCCGAGGATGGATTTATTATCCTTATCAAAAGCCAAAGAGAAGACAAATATAAACCATTCTTCTGCTCGTGGCCCCTCGGCACAAAGCCCTGGGGAGTGGCATAAAGACAGCTAAAATGTGGTGTTTAAAAGTGTGTTGAAAAGGAAATGCCACAGCACCGCACAAACCCGTAATAATATGATCAGCACTGCACTGTGGGCTCTTTAGCAAACCTGTTATTGTTTCCATCACACCTGCATTGACTAAACTCTGTGGCCTGAACGCCGTCACCGCCTCTAATCTGCTCCGTGTCCGCCGAACATGCAGGGGGGAAAAAAAGGAGCCTTAATGGTGTCTTGCTTTAGTTTATTCCACTTGTTTGCGGGGGCTGAATGGTTATAAAACAGCAAACTGAACCAGAATAAATGTCGGAGACAGAAGATGATTTGAGCTCACACATGACCTTCAGCTGTTCCGAGCTTCACATTATTCACGCTTTTGTCACTCATGTCGCTGCGAGTTTTAAAAGCTGCTTTATTATATGACATAGAAAAGGAATTGTTGAAAAGTATGCGGCAGTGGTGGAGCTGGAAGATATGACTGAGTATTCAGTCATTATCTACTGACCCTCATGCTGATTGAAGGTTGGGTTTAGTTTTTCTTAGTCCACAAAACACTGCTGGAGTTTCACAGGAAAACAAGCGCTGCATAATCTCCCAAACAATGGAAGTGAATGGTGACCAGTTTTCAAACATAAAAAAAAGAAAAATGTCACCATCCTGCTCGTCTGGTATAATCTAAGTCTCCTAAAGGCCCGACATACCGTTCACTTGCAAACGCACACCGTCACGCCACACACACCCGGTTCAGACAGTGTGCACGTGAACAAGGCTCCATGCTGAGGACCTACTGCGAAGATTTAGTCTAAAAACATGGTCTAAATGACGCCTTTCAAATCAGCCTGGCACTTTGGAGCTTTAGAAGAACAACGCTGTTTCCCTGTCAAAGTGTTTTCTGGACTAAAAAACCTAAACCTGACCTTCAGCTGGCAGGAGGATGAGTAGATAATGACTGAATTTTCACTTGTGCCTAAACTGTCCCTTTATTAAGTGACAGTTGCTAAATTACTGTATGTCATTTTAAATGCAAAGTGTTTGAGATGTATTTGTTATGACAACCTGACATTAGCCAAGACAACAATGTCTTTCTTATGCCTACTTGAAATTTACCAAGACAATATAACCTGTCAGTGTCTTTGTTACGACATTAAAGGAGAAATCTATCATATGCTCACTGTACTAAATCATAAAATGACCATGATATGTCACTAGAGATCAACGAAATATGTAAAGTTGAAATACTCGCTTCCCTGACAACAGCTCTAAAGCCGCAGTGTCCCACTTTGAACTTTCTATTCTTGGCTGGAATAATTGTTTTTGTTTGCCTGTTTCAAGTTAATTACAGTTGAAATGAATGCAGAATGTTCTCCGAATCAGTTAGTGTCCATTTATGAGTCATAACAAATCATTAATAATCTTGTAGAGACGGTAAATGTTCATAACAGTTAAATTGAGCAATATGTTAATGGGGTTTGGGAAGCAGTAGGACAGGCAGCCACTTCACTCGAAGTCCAGGGTGTGTATTTTCAGAGCAGTGGGCTTTTGGGTGATGTGCCTACATATTAATATTACATTAAATGCACCACGGTAATGACTAGTTAAGATTTTTTGTAACATCTTATTTGAAGGTGTGTGCTTAAGAGTGATATGATACTATCATAACCATGACATAAAACCTGCCATGAACATGAAAGATGACGGTCGACTTAAGATGACTTGTGACTGTTATCATTAAGTGTCATTTTTTCGATTGCTGCATGCATGCATTTTTAAGGCAAAGTTGACTTTGTTTGAGATATTTTTGTTATGACAACTGACATTAACCAAGACAACATTTTTGTTTGTTTCGTTCCCCCCCCCCTACCTTTTTGTCCTATTGTTGTATCCATAAAGCCACTACTGTTTTGTTTTTTTGAAACAATAATAATGATAATTTAAAGAAATTTTTTTTTTTTAAAGAGTTCAAATTAAAGCCAAATGTTTGCTGAATGAGTAAGTGTCTGTTTATGAGTTGTAAGAAATCATTAATAATCTTGTAGAAGGTATAGATGTTTATAACTGTTAAATTCAGCTAAATGTTAATGGAGTTTGGCAGGCAGTGAGGCAGGCAGTCACTGAAGTCCAGAGTTTGCATTTTTGAAGCAGTGAGCTTTTGTTTTCAGGATAATGGGCTTAACATTACACTGACTGACAAATAAGAGTTATAAACAGCTGATCAATTTACACTGAAGGACCCGTCATTGCTTGTTATTGTCAATTTTTGATGTTGACCTGAGCTCCTGCAGAGCTCCTGCAGAGCTTCCTTGAGTCTGGGAAGGGGAGAAGAGAGAAAACAACTTGCTTCAACCATAAATCACACATTAAATAGGATTTCAACCTGTTTAACATAGAGTCTATGACTCCAGCTCACCGTTTGGACTGCTGTGCTCATTTTTGCACATGCAATGGCTGCATACTGCTCCTTTAACCAAGACAAGAAGGTTTTTGTTGTGACAACTTGACCTTAACCAAAACTAAAAGTCATGAATATGCCAGACCAGGCCTTTTTATCAACCTTAATTACAAGTCCAAAATGTGCCACTTTGGTTGATGTCAAGGAACTTATTCATGACACAGTTATGGTCTCATGACAGCCGGTGTCAAAGCTGAATATGACAGTGCTGCTTAAGTTTGATAATTAGGCCAGCTATGGCATGTTTACGACAGGTTATGATGTCTTGCTTACTGTAAAGTTGTCTTTTCAAAAGACGTTGTTGTCTAGGGTAATGTTGTAAAGTTGACATAAAGATCTCAGACAATGCAAACTTTGCATTAGAAGTGACATGAATGACACTTATTGAGTCATAAAAGGTCAGGAACATTCATAAATGCTCCTTAACATTCATGACAGGTGTCATTGTCATGGTCGTGATGATGACAGTCTTGTGCACAACCCTCCAAATAAAGCGCTACCCATTTTTTTAAACTTTCGATTAAAAATACGTGGCAGACTCCCTGACAATTCAGAAGTGTAACATTAAATATGCTTGGTAATTAAAACAAATAATTTTGCCTTCAACTAAAGTATTGACAGGTAAGGCTGCTAGTATGCCAATTAACAGCCAGTAGCTGTACCAGACTTAATACAAAGACATGGACATACAGTATTTCACTGGATAATAAAACTTTTGATAAATGCCTTGTGGATGGCTCTGTAAAATAGATGAATTAACTTTTTCAAAAGAGTATTTTGTTATAGCCAGGTAGACTGAGGATGCATTCACCTGCGCTAGACTAAATTTTCAAGGTAAAGTTTTAGAGAGACACCACGGATGAGCGTTCAGCCGCCTGAGTGGTTTATTAATATTTAACTGCAGCCATAGTAAAGGCTCTGTGAGGCTATATGCAGGCATGTTGGAGGTGTTTTGGGCTAAATGCCAATGTCAGCATGCTAATATGCTCATGTTGAGAAAGTTAAGACACATAATGGTCACCATCTTAGCATGTTAGCATGCTGAGGATTTAAGCAAGTTGTAGACTTGTAATATCCTAGTTTACTTTTTCCAGATTCTTGGCCCTGATCCATAGTTGGGAGTGCACTGGTTTCTGTAGACTAATTCATAGCTGCCTTCTAGCCTTGGTGTATCTGGATCACTCTCAGGGTTGCCAGGTCTGTGTGAGAAAACCAACCCGATGGCTGATCAAAACGAGCCCAAAACCATCCCAAAGGCCAATAAAACCAGCACAGGCAGGTGGTGAGCATAAGCACATCATATGTATGCATGCATGTGACTCGTGCCAGGTCGGCGTGTGTACATGCTGATTTGGAGTCAGTTTGGTAGTATAAATAAATGTCTTTCATTTCAAATATGGATGTGCATTTATAGATATTAATTATGTAATTTGCATATAAAATATGTCCACCCAACCAGTGTACAAAAAAATTCATTCCACGACAATACTTCAAAAGGAGCCCAATTCTGCAGAAAAAAAAGAAAAAAATGCAGACCTGGCAACCATGACCGCCCTACTGATGATGGATTCTAGTGGGACGTTGTAGCGGCATCCATTACCAAACACAAGACGTGACACTCAAACACTATCAGGCTGCAACCTGAGCATCTAGTCCATCTTAAAGTAAGCAGCAAATGCTATACTGACCTCATGCAAAAAAGAGCCAACCTGAACATGTCACACATTTACCAGATGCTGGTAAATGCAAAGGAAAATATCATTTTTTTAGCATTTAATCACTATTCAAAAATTCAGAAATCATAAGTAATCCCTACTAATTATCACAGAAAACACAGCTGAGGCTGATGGGAATTACTTTTCTAGACATTTAAGCTATGCTGCATCTTTGGTGGCTCTATTGCACAGTGGTGAGCACTTCTGCCCCACAGCAAGACGGCTCTGAGCTCAAAACTCTCCGCTAGCCGGGGAGTTTGTGGGCTGGGGCGGGGCCTCTCTCACTGCAGAGTTTGCATGTTTTCCTCGTGTCTGCGTGGGTTCTCTCCAGGTGCTCTGGCCTCCTCCCACAGTCCAAAGACATGCATCTTAACAGGTCGAGTGGTGTGAATTGGAGAGTGAGCGGTTGTTTGTTTCTGTGTTTCGGCCCTGCGATGAAACACAGTGCCAGCTGAGACGGGCTCCACCACCCCCGCAACCCTTCGGGGTTAAGCGGTTACGGATAATGAATGAATGAATGATAATGGTGTAAGAGAAAAAGTTCTCAAAAACTTCATAGAAATCCACTCAATATTTATCAAGTATGAGTGTAACAGATCACAAAATTCATGCTTTGGATTGTATCATGATTTTGAGTCACAGATCAGATTATTTTTTGGATCAGCAAAAAAGGTAGGATTATGGTTGAATTATTTTCAAAATGCACTTAGCCTTGATCTCTTTTTGTAGTCATACAATCATACGTTAAAAAATACACTATAATAATAATAATAAGTATATGTGTGTATATATATGCATATATATATATATATATATATATATATATATATATATATATATATATATATATATATATATATATATATTCTTTTTAACTCTCTTTTAAATGTGCACTATTCTCCTTCTTGCTCAATTTTTACTGTATGTATGTATATATTTATACTTTTTTATTTCTCATAGTCTCTATTATGTGAAGTACTTTGAGCTGCATGCTTTGTATGAAAGGTGCTATATAAATAAAGCTTATTATTATTATTATTATTAATAATAATACTGTGCAGTATACTTCCAATACTATAATCTATTGTATTATACAACACTACAGTACATTTAAAAGCAAATTATGCACTGTACAGTATAATACGCTACTACACTCTGTAGTCTGGCTCAGTGTTATGCCCATAGCACTACAGGTGGTCTGATTGGTTAGAAATCGTGAGTAATGGCCAATCAACACAGACACACTGTGTCACAGACAGGCAGAGACACAGAGCTGCACCGGTGAACAGAGAGGAGCCGTGTAGACGGGAAAACAGCAGAAATCCAAAGTTTCAGTAATCATCACAATCGCGTGATGTGTTTCTATGACGACAGCATAGTCACCCCGGTGAAAATACCCAAAGTCATGGT
>JAJHUR010092947.1:0-27886 GCA_027495735.1 Lutjanus campechanus
GAAAGCGACAGCAAGGCGTAAAGCTGTTCAGTGTCCTTCAGACCTCGTGCATGTGTTTATACTCTTGTCTGCTCAAGTGTAACTTGGTACTCTTTGCTAATCAGAGATGTGTAAAATTGCAAGTGCAGATATAAAAGGTGAAAATGAGTGTGATGTCAGTCACATCCTCACTTGTTGCCATCAATTATCAGAACACCATGAAGTGATGCTAAAGCTTGATAGGACTGCCTTATTTATGGATGGTCTGCGACACGAAGACATATTAAGATTAATCAGTTACTCTGTGTTGTTTGTCTCTCTGCTGTGTTACAACTTGAGGAGTAAAAAGTTTGTAATAACTACAGTCAGTGTTTGTGTCTACCTGCTATAGTGAACTCTTTTTGTATTTATTACCTAAGATGTACTCATGTGCAATGGAATCAGTATCTATTAGACCAGTGCTTAATTTTCAACTTCACAGCTTGTAATTAAACAGAAAATTAATAAGGTATTTAAATTTAATAAAACATAATGACCCCCAAATAATGTTCTATTAAAAGTCAAGATGTCAGGCTGTATTAAATCAAGCCTGTTAATAAAAGAATATCTAACTGGGAACATAATCTCTAAATTCAGCTGGCTATAATGCGTTTGTACATTGTAAATGTTGGAAATACAAGAACACATACAATGTATGTATAAAAGTCTTTTATAAAGGCAACATTGTATCACAATATGGCCAAATAAAGCAGGGCACAGTATACTCTGGAGAGTGATTTATAATTTATTGCCACAAATAAGACATGGAGAGGGCAAATAGCACAACAACCTGTTATGATATTGTCTGCCACGCTTCAATGGCAAATTCAGGAATACTACAAGCGTCTCTAATAAAGTGAGATGGTGGTGAACCATGATGAAAACACGGAAAAATAGAAATACATGGCAAAAATAGCATATTGTCATTGTTTTAGAGATCCTTTCCCCCTCAGAATTTCACAAATCAAGTTTTCAGGGAAGCTAATATCTCATTAAGTGGAGCCAGCCCCCCCCCCATTTTTTTGAACATGGGGGCACCCCCTCGTGAGTTCACCATCACGTGCCCTATTACATTTGAATTTAATGTTGTGGTTCCCAAACTTTTTTTTTGTTTGTTTATTTTCCCTACAGACATCATATTCATTGGACTTAGTTTCACTACATATTTTAGCCCTGGTCATCCATGCCCCATCTACAGTGGCTCTATGCCCTAACAGCGGGCCTCGCACCACAGTACTGAGAACCACTGATATGATGTATATTATGGCTGTATATAAGTATTTGGAGGATACTGTTAATGAGAAAGAGTTACATCTGTAACAGTGAGACTCTCCACACTTGAGAAACAGTGTTTGTTGTTTTATGAAATACTTGAAGCAACTTTTTGGTGATTGTCATGTCTCAGTGGCCAAGACTCATGTCAGCTTGTTATATTTTGCCACAGAAAGGGGTAGGGGGGAGGTCTGGGTGGATGGTTTGGCATACAATGCATGTGACATCATTAAGCAGTTACATTTATAGTACTGCTTCTAGTAACTAATTAATGTTTGTTGAAGAGGAAAAAAAACACTCCTTTTCTGCATCCAGATTTTAGTTGCCAGCCCTGGGATTCCAAACAGTAAGTAATTGCCCCAATTTTGAGCATGCATGCACACAAACCACTGAATCAAAGAGCTCGTGAGAAGAAAAGAACAGAATAGTTTGACTGTAAACACAGGGATTTGACAAGGAGCCACTCCTCCCAAAAAGTGAAACATAAGCAAGATCTCCGCTTGATTTAGAACAGTTAATTGTGTTTAAATGGGAAACAAGGATGAAACAAACCTGTATGTAAAACCCTTTAGATTTCATGAGAGAACACAGAGTTGGCTGAACTTGTGCCATATGGCAGATGAGCACTGGCCCTCACTAATAGGAAAACCTGAGACCAAACGAGCCACGTCATAAGCACTTATCTCTCTGCCCACCTGTTCATATCTGTCTCTCTCTGTCCTTTAATCAACCTTCCCACTATACCTCTTTTCCTCTCTGCCTGTCTTTCTGTCTCTACCTGCATTTTTGTGCCTTTTTTTTCTCTGTTTCTTTGCCCGCGGCTGTCGGGTTGGAAACCACCGGCAGAGTGCACAGGGATTAATGCATCCTCTCTTTTTTCCATCGCCCTTCACTCTGTAGCATGTGTTAGGGTGAATTTTCTATCTTGCCAAAAACTCTTATTGTCTTTGTATCCGGAGAAGTGCTATAAAATAAGCATTAAGTATGTCAAATTAGCTCAGTGCTGGGGTGTATAGCACAGAGTACGTGTTTGTGTGATGTGCGAATGCTTAATTCTGCCTGCGTCTGACCCACCTCCAAACACAGCATGCCTTTTCAATTACAATGTAGCAGATCAGTGATCAGCATCAATCAAAGGGGCAAATGAGAGAAATGATGATACACGCCTTTTTTTCCTCCTGAAAAACTGTTGCACAATTTCTTCACCAAATTAGGTTAGCAGACTTAGTTCCCCTTGACAGAAGGAACGGCTTCCTGAAATGCTTGAGTGGCTGATATTAACAAGGAGCGCTCATCTGGCACTTCATTAACTCTAGTCTGGTGCTACAGCTCGGCCAGACAGCCAGACAGTCAGACCATATAGGGCACCTCCCCTTAAAGCCTTTTATACTTCTTTTCCAGGAGTGGAAAAAGGAACACTTGCCATACACATTCAACACTCATTCACTCTTACTTTGAATGGGAAATGGTATCTCTTAGAATACTTTTCAAATATTTTGTGTTTGAGTCTTGCTGGCACAAATTTTCCTTGCGACTTTCACTTTAGACTCACTTACACTTTTGCAGATAGTCTGCTCTGACCTGGTACTTGCTTTATCATTACAGGTCTGAACCCAGGCAAGGTGAGTGGTGAATATTAATATTTTTATGCAAACAAAAATTGCATACATTTTTAACCATAATGTTAATGTTAGTCTGGAAGAACTGCCTGTGATGTCAATGTCCTGTAAACCTTGGCCTATCAATAGAGAGGCAAAGCCAGGCCCCTTCCAGTCCCATGGGACTTTGCAAGACAAATAATTTTTTGATCCCCTTTGAACTGTGTTCTGAATTACACATATGATGTCAATTCAAAAGATAATTTAATGAGACAAAAATGTAGGTTTGTCGTAGTTTAATTTAGTTTTGTGTGAAACCAATCAGTGAACTACATCTCTTGTCTCAAACAATATATCAACAACAACGTATGGGTTCTATCCAGAGACTCCTGGTCCTTTTATCAGCTGGGAAGACAAAGGATAAAAAAGACCGATTGTTGTGACTACAGCCCTGTAGCTTCAGAGGCTAACGTTAGCTTTGGAGGGAGAAAGTCATGATGTTACTCAGCCAACTTCTGGATGTGTGGTCCTTATAATTACATCTCTTCATAGTCTTATACTTCACCAATTTTGTGACAAACGGCGAATTTCTCAACTTGTAAAATTATCTTTTAAATTGACATCTTATGTGTAATTCACGGCACAATCCAAATGGGATAAAAAAAATAATTTGTCTCTCATCATAGATTACTGTTCATATTTGTTAGGTCCCATGGTGGTCCACTGGAGGGGGTGTGGCTTTGTCTCTTTATTCAGTTTATAAGGTGGCTAGCATCACAGCTAAAGCTAACAGTTACAGATGACAGAAGACAGTGGCTACCCTACTTTAGCAACAGGTAAACTAGCTATCTGTCCATCAGCTAACTCTAAGTTAAATCACTGGCTTTATAACATCTTTATGACAAGGAAATTAAACATGACACACTTAATGGTCTCATGACGGCCAGTGTTGAAAACAACCACAGTATAATGGAATGTTGAAACATAAAGCTTAACAGTTTTGTTAATAGATAATGTCAAGTTGTTGTGACAGAGACATTATTGTCTGTATTAATGTGAAACTGACATACCAAAAATATCTCAGACAGTGTCAGCTTTGCATTAAATGTGACAGAGTTAACAAATGACACCTAATGACAATAGTCATAAACATTCATAAAGACTCCTTCATGTGAATGGCAGGTGTGGTTATGGCAGAGTAATAACAGAAAAAGAAAAAGTGTTACCAGATATTTTAACATTTTTATTCTATCGAGTCTCTTAAAGCTGATAGCAGACATTAAGATTGTTGGAAACTATAGAGGTTTGACACCGCTCACATAATAACTAATTCAACTGACACACACAGAGTATCACATCTTGACAATGACTTGAATAACTGAGTAAACAGGAAAATGACAGGTAGACTAGGATTAGAGTCACGCTGAAAGCAGCCCTCAGACATACTCTGTAGATCATGACCCAAACCTCAGGTCAGCTGTGACTCCCTGTCTCCTGACAAAGGGCATCTCAGGATCTGTAGCTTTACTTTGACAAATATCGGAAATTAGCCACAGCTAGTCTTAAATGGATTTGAGATTGTCTAAGAGGAACTGATGTACTGAAAAAAAACTGAGAAGCAGTCATCCTGTCTTTAGAGAGCAAATTAAGTTCACCAAAAACCAACAGAGAAAGAAAATAAACAGACAAAAAGCACATTTTGTTAAATATATATTAGTTTGCATATCCATAAAACATTTCTGAAACTTTTGAAAAAACTTATCATCAGTCTGCGACCAAAAATTATCATTAGACCCCCCCCCCTTTTTCTTTTAACCCGCGCTGCTGTCATTTCTTTGAAGGTTCATGTTGCTCTGTTCTGCTCTGCCTGGAAAGAGCCAATGGGGAAATAGAGTTGGTTGAGTAAAGAAGAGCAGGGCATCAGTGGTCTGTAAATTCAGCCACTCTTTGAAAACACAAATACTGATGTTCCAGCAAGCCTCATAATCAACTGGCCAGAGAATATTATTTCATTAAAAATTCTCTACTTGTTAGTTAGTTCCTTTTTAAAAATGTATTTTCAGCTCTAATTAAACACAAGTATCCACATGCACGCATGAAGTACCCAGCATGCCAGTTGGTGCTCCAAGGAATGACTGGATGAGTCACATTTCAATCAGCTTTATTGGGGCTAGGAACATAGCTTTCTAATTTAATTCACAGAGAACTTGTCAAACAAACTGACGGCTGCATCGGGAGTTTCTCTATTTCAGTCTGAAGTCTCACCATAGAGAGTGATGTTTGCTGCACAGACGCTAAAACCCTCTGGGATAAACTTGTGATTCTGGCCTGAGGAACACTTGCAGGCTGTTGTTTTAATGCCATTATATGAAAAAGTCCTGACATTTATAACTGGCAAGGACACACAGAAAGTGTGCACATGTTGAAAGGGGATTAATTGCTGAGTGAGGGTGTGAAAGGACATAGTAAGTCCTTACACACCTGCTGACTTTTATATGAGGGATTTTCAGGATGTTTCATCATCCTTATTACATTAACATACCTCAAGTGACTTTAGAACATTTTGGCACATTTTCCCACTTCTTAGGGTTATTTTGCTGAGAATAATGTATGAACAACCAAATGTAAGTACTAGATTAAAGGGGGCTCCTTCCTGAAATATACAGTATATCTTAACAGAAGAGGGGAACGTCCTCATGTACTAGCTGCAATATGTATAGAACCTGCACTGCTTTACAAAGCCTAACTGAAGTAAATACACAAAGGTTAAAATAGGCTTTATAGGTTTTTCACTGGCCACATTTTCCAGTTACTGCAATTCTCAACCATTTTTTGTCTAAAACAAAGCCACAATAACCTCCAAAACATTGTCACGCGATATCAAGAAGTTCATTTTTAGTTATACCCAAATTTCAACCAAAAATATATGTATTAAAGTTAACCTTTGGATGGCAGTGTAGCTGAATGCATTAGGGAAAAAGCAAATATATAATTTATCACTTTAGGCAGATTATGTAGTTGTGTTTCTCATGATGTCAAAAAACCTGTATGACTACTAATGGAAGAAATACAAAAAAGGTTTTAATTTAAGCGGATGCAGCATTTAAACATGGATTGATAAGAAACTGATATGAGATGAATACCTTTGAAATCCTCTCTAAACCTAAAGGATGGATTCAGATTCTTTCAGGTTTGTACTCACACGGTACCAGACTTGGATTATATATAACAGGATTACATAAATAAGATACAAAAAAGGTAACTGTATCCCAATACAGAAAAAAGAACGTAATCAGATAACAGTTACATTTAGTAAAAATGAGAATTATTAGCAGGATTAAAATATATTTTTAAATGAAGACCAATATATACGGTGTATATTTGGTATAAGGGTAAGCCAAAAGCAATGATAATCAGCGTACATTACTTTAATATTGTGAAACTTGGTTTAGATTACTGACTACATTTTTTAAAAGGGTAATTAGTAACTGTATTGGAATACATTTTTAAAGTAACCCTCACAACTCTGCACAGTACTAACCTATTATATGTATGTTGAAGGTTACTGGTTGCTGTAGTCATTCCATCTCCCCTCCCCAGACCCCAGGAGATGTCGAGGATGACAGTCTTGCCTGTTCTGTATGTTAACTATGTCTCACTATACTGTTTTCTGAGGAATGACACCAACATATATCACACACTGATTCAACACAAGACAAGATGTTTATTTGATTGTGTGACTGTTTGGGGCCTAAAGAGTTCGCTCAAGTGATGCCAACCAACTGTTTAATGATACACATCTGTCCAAAGCTTCAGCTGTTCCAGTACAATGTATGACATAGTTTCACATGTAATTTAAAGTCAATTTGTAAAAACTCACCTGTTGCTGAGCTTCCCATAACACCAACAACGTAGGCACACCATCACATCATGCAGAAAGTCTTTTTTATCAGCTCAGGTTGTTTTGTATTCAGCCAAACAATGTGCTGCATATTCATTTTATTCCTCATTTGTTAAAAATTGCTTGGAATTTACAAAATGACTCCAGCCAGACAAGCCTGGAATAGCTGGCATAGCTTTCCTATTGTTCAGTTCTACACAAAGGTCAACAAAGTGCCACGTCAAGCTAATTAAAGGCAATTTGCAACATTCCATGATCGTGAAATAACATGTCAGCACAGTTCAAAACAAGCAGATTCCTACAGCTTTAAATAATAATGTTTAAGTATTATTATTATTATTATTATTATTATTATTATTATTATTATTATTATTATTATTATTGTTGTTATTATTGAAATGGAATTGTATAGGAAATGTTTTGACATTAAAACTGGTCACTGGTATTTACATGCATTATATTCATGCAAAGTATAAATAAATTTAGTTTTGTATTATAGAAGTATTTCAGTTTGAAGATATTTTCCAAAAGTTCATTGTATTTGGCTGGGGAAATGAACACAAGGAAAATTTGTCACAGAAATGAATAGTGTTGGAATTAGATATAATTAAAATGTTTAAAACCTGATAAGGAATGTGGTGACTCATCAATGCAGATTAATTCACTAAATAAATATGTGACATGATTTTTTATGTTGTTTTTTCCCTTATTTGCACAAACACACATTCATGCCCTGGTTGCGTGTTGAAAATGGAAGAGGAGCTACTCACACACACTTGCAGACATTCTTCTTGATCTGAGGAGTGCTGAATTACACCACTTATTTCTGGTTAGGAATTTGCCCCTTTGATTTTTTCCCACAGAACTGTAATAAAAAAAAAAAAAATCTTTTCATTGGTGAATCATGTAGACATCTACAAGTGTAAAATCGTGCCAGTGGATTTGGGTATGAAGCAAAGCTTTGGATATACTATAACTGATCTAAATACATGATGATTATCTCACTTCAGATAATACATATCAGTGTCCAAAAAGAAGACAGAATTCCAACACTGAGAAACAGCGTGTCATTGGCACATTAAAGATTGAAAAGTAGCCTTTGAACAGTGCCATATTGTAAGTCAGTGGGTCATGCTTATTGTCACTGTTGGAAAAGACTCTCTGAAGACGTTTAATCATGTCCTTTGAATGAATTGGCTGTTTTCCAGGAAGCTGCGGTATAATGAGGACTGTATGCAGTAAGACTGGTTTCAGTAAAGTCTGGGTGGTATTTGTAAATAACAGTACTGTGTAGCATCTCTGATCAGCACAAAATATTTGCTTGACATAACTGAATGAAGTCTTTACGCAATAGCCCATTTCAGACTCTTAACTTTTCAAAAAAGTTTTACCAACTAATAATGTTCTGTTGAGATGATTTATCTTTTTTTATGACTTAACTGACAGGAAAGCTGAAGTGAGGATGGGAAAGTGGGGATCGTCACACACCAAAGGGCTGCATGAGGAAGTTGCTCCAGCACATGGGATGCAGGCTCCGCCAACTGAGCTACCAGGACACCCAGCAAAACCTTTTTTAAAAAAGATTATTTAAAAACTTAAGAGTTTTAAGAGTTTGACTTGGCCTAAAAATCTATTGCAATAAATCGCCTTGAAATAAGTTGTCAACTTTTTTTCTTTTTTTTACAGTGAGGAAGAATAAATCAATAATGTCAGAAACACAAATCCTGAAGCATAATTGTTATGGGAACAGAAATTGTTAAAACAACATTGTGCACAGGAACTGCCTAAGGGCTGGGATGGGTGGATAACTACACTGGTAGGACAGGACTGCATTAAATTGTTGGAAGTTGTGGGAAAAAAACGAAGTTGCCCAGAAATACATTGCTGCAGTTAATTCCCCTAGAAGCCTCTGTGTGTTTTGCTGAGATGAAACTGGATGAAACGGAGAGAAAAATAGGGACAGAGGAATAAAGCAAATTAGTAACGTAATCCAGAGCAGGATCAAAAGAGTGCGACTGGATTATATTTTGTTGCATCACAGCAAATGAAAGATGTTTTAGATCAAAGGCAGTGATTTTCAGCAGGAGAATATGGAGATGCATTATTGAAGACGGCGAACAAAGTGTGTGCGCAGGGGGGGTCGTATTTGATGTCATAACTTGGGGGAAATGTAGCCTCTCCTATTCAGCAGGCCAGTGTAACCCAACCTGGGCCTCTCATTGTGTCTTTATTTGTTTGATTTCAAGGCAGGGACATTACAATAAAGCCAATCTGGAAATGGGATCGGGCTGTGACTGATGGTAATTACTAGCTGTCTACACCATTAAGAATTTAATGTAATTTCAGATAGACTTTCCTGGAGAGAGGGGAGGAGGAGAAGGTGGTGGGGTGTGGGTGAGGGGGGATGCAGGAGCAATGGTTGAGCTGAGTTTATAATGTATCTGTGCCTTATATAAGAAGGAAAACCTCTGAGAGGCAAATAAAAGACATATTTGGAAGCCAGTTCGAGTTGCCAAGAAATGATGTCTCCTGGTTTTGTCTTGTGTCTTTTTAATTATGTGCATTTGGTATGAAGTATAAGACACTAATCTCTGAGGTCACAAAGAGTTCAAGAACCTCCACTGTCCATTCTGACGTGGTCTGAAGATGTCAGTGGGATTACTGTCTCAGGAGGTGATCAGTCATGCAGAAAAGCGTTCTAGTGTCTCTGTCTGGGTGACCTCTGCTCCAGCTGTTTCCAGCCATGTAAAACTCACAGCAGGAGTCATGTAATGAGACAGAGATATCTAAATGACACTCTTGAAGGTTAAAAACAATTAACTTTGGGGTTAAAGGTCATTCGGAGGATTATGGTGGACAGAGGGATGTATAGATCAAATTGAAATGTGATACGGTACAGTAGGAGCTTGACTTACTGCCTGCAGAATAAATAGGGCTGCTGACACAAGCAGCAGATTTGTATTTCAGCAGTCAACTCTGGAGTTCACAGCATATACCACCACAAGATGTAGGTGAAATTGTTCATTTCTATGCTAGCTAACATAATTTATGTTGGTCAGTCCATCAGTTGAAACCAGAGTGAAATATTATAACTATTGCATGGTTTGCCATGATGTGCAACAGACCATTCATGTCCCCTTTAAGATAAGTTGTAACTTTGGTGATCACTTGATTTTCACTTATTCAGTGAAATATTTTAATATCTGCTTGATAGATTGGCAGAAAATTTGTCAAAGATATCCATGATTCCCATATGTTATAAACTAATTTTGATGATCTCTTGAATTTGTAGGCCTATGTAATGCCACCATGAGGTTGACATAGGTGGTTTTAAACGTAATATCTCGACAACTATTGGATGGATTGCCATAAAATGACATAAAATCCCATGCTTGCACTACACATATGCAGTTTACAGTGATAATGGTGGCAGATTTTTTAAGTGCAGCAGAAGTTGAGAGAGTCTCCCAGCCAGACCAGCTGGACTGCGATTGCCCCACAAAGAGAGCCGGTATAAAAGCTACCTTGCTTAGACCTAACAGAATGAGCCAGAGAGAGATGCATTGTTGTCGGCCCATTTTGATTCTGCACCAGCACACAGTCTCCTCCTCAAACCGCCCATATAACAATCTCAATGTAACCTCTAACATTTGCAGCTTACGTAAGAGCAAATGAAAACAAAATTTAATCAATTCGTCACATGTTTCTGTTACGTTTGAGGTTTTGCAAAAAACCTGATGGGACATGAAGTATCACTACTATCACTCTTGCTAGAGCCCCATGCACAGTGCTTCAACTTGACAAGCCTCTCGTGCCTAATTACAGTTGCTAAGCTATAATTGGGGAGTTGGTGTTAGGAGGAGGGGCTTAGCAAAGGGTCAGCAGGGAATGGGAACATTCTGAGGCAGCGCTGCCATCTTTGGAGGATAGCGCATATAGTTGTCATTATGTGTCCATCATTCATCATCAAAAGTCCGTGCTAAAGTCAAATGCCTGTGAAGAGAAGGAAGAGAAGCTCTCAACTGAGGCAGTATTACTAAATTTAAATTAGCTAATGATATCAAACCTTGCTAATTAGGAGACAAAGTCTGGCATAGCTAAACACGTTATCTCCGCAGCGCTGTGGGCACGGGAAAGACACATTGGATTTTTTTTTTTGGCTGGTGAGTGAAGCACATCTACCAACCACTTGCATATTTTACCATCATTGGGCTGGTGGTTGGTGCTAATTCTGTGTCCTGATTGTCAGTAATGATGTTCAGCATAACAACACAGGATCTGACAGCTACCTAATGAACTATCACAGAGATAGAGGGAGAGCACACAGAGGAGAGCAAAGGTTACTTGATCAGTAAAAGTACGTGCAAACATTATCCACCTCTTTAGCTGCCAACCAAATCATTAAGTCTCTCATAGTAATGTTGGCTAATTAGTTGGTTAAGTTGTTTAAGTTTGAATGAATGAATTACATTCCCATCAAAATGTTGTCATACACCAAACTAAGACTGGTCAACATACCTGCTAAACATCAGGGTGTTTACATTGACATGGTTATCATAATGACATGCTGCCGCTAACATTTTGCTCAAATTCTGTGTCACAGAGCTACTAGCATGATATTTGTTTATGTCATGTTAAAAAGTGTTGATTCATGAGTATTTTTCTGCATGTAGTTTGAGGTGTTGCTGTAGCTACACCACAAACTACAAACGGTTTAAAAATGTAACCCTAATTGCAGTAGTTCAATTTGTAACAAAGTGCAGAGGGGTCCAGCAGGCCTAACATTAAAAAAAAGGAAAGAAAAAAAAGACAGAAAGAAAAATAAGTGGAATTTAAGATTATTAATGTGTTAGTGCCAAAGTATCTGCATCCTGTAAAGACTGAGTGTGATGTCATGATGATGTCAAATCTTATCCTTTATTAAGCAGAACTGTTGTTTATTATTGTGCACAGGAGCACACTCTATCACAGCTAGGTGGAAGCCATAATGGGCCTGAAGGGCTTGTACGACTGTTGAGAGGTAAAATGACTAATTGAAACAGTCGTACTGGGTGAAAGAGAAAGGTGATACAGTGCAATAAAACCCCCTTTGTTATTACTGCAATTAATCATGTGCAGTAATTGTTTGTTCAGTGTAAAAAAAGACGTTTAACATTGTGCAGAAACCTTCATTTTTTGTCACTTGGCTGCAAACAACTATTGCCTGGGCAGCAGACTTATTTATTATAGGCAGATATGGAATGCATCACCAAGGTATTGATTCAGTATCGATTCTGCTTGATAAATGGGGAGGTCTGATCATGACATAGCACCCGCTTGCCAAGGGTGCAGCTTTTGAACCTGTTCCCATAGAAGAAAATAAAAAAAGAAAAAATACTGAATACCTTCTTTTGGTGCCATATTTCAAACAAAGTTTTTTAGATACTTTCCTGCACAGTGAAGGCATAGAGCAAGAATATCCACAAATATAAAACAAATAAAATATCTGAAAAGATATCTTATATATATATATATATGTTCTATATGGGCAGTCCTGCAAAATCGGTGCCTTTTGCATATAGTGATTTTTCAAAATTGAACTTCATTCTTCTTTTTTGTACTGTATTTAACATGTTTAACTACTCAAAACGTGTAACAGTTAATCTCAGGCCAGACTGTGTAAATAACAGGACCGAGCATACCATTGGTCAATACATGAAATGTAGGCACATGGCATCAATACTAATAGGATGAAAACATTTAGCACATTCAACTTGTTTAGCAAAACTATCTTCTCTGTCATACTTACAAAATGATCAAAAATATAGAAAATAAAGCAAGAGAATTTACTTTTGGTCTTCCCAGGCCTTCAGGAGACTCAAATTATTCTACTTCTTGTTGATCATGTGATCTGTGTAATGTCCCAAAATTTAAGGGGGTGGTGGTTGAGGTGTCAGGCCAACAGGACTGAATGAAGTGTAGTGTTAGAGATATACATTTTCTTTTAAATGTATGTTTATGCATGTAATGTCCTGGGGACAGAAAAGGCACAGATTCGTCAGAATGGCACATATATATGACTGAATTTTGCTGGTACATGAGGACAAACCTTATGAAAAAAATAGTTTTCATTTCAACGCTTATCCTGATAAAAGCACAATTAAGAGAAAAACAAAATATTTATGTAAACTTAAAAAGTGTCTTTCCCACACACACACAGATGAATTTTGTTCTGCAAGGCATGAGACTGCACAGACATATTAAACTTGTTTCTGCTCACTGAACTTGTTAGTAAACCCTTGTCTTTCTTTGTCTTGTGCACACAATAACACGTAGGTATGAACATACCGCAGTTTGTTTTATTGGTCTGCAACAGTTTGGCAGAAGAGTCAGAGCCTTTTTGAATCTGTTCAAGATAATAATCATAGTGCATGGCTGACAGATGAAATGCATTTCTTGGATTCTGGATTATTTCTGTGGTATTGCAGCATCTATATGATTACCTGTCTTGAGAGACATTACTGCGTGCATATACTGTAAATGTATGATTATCATCTTTGAGCCTATTTGTGTAATGTACAGTGCGACCAGAGGTGATTACTGAGGATTACACTGAGCTGTTTCGAGCCCCTGATGTGCTCTGTGCTAACATGACGTGCTTCCGTCCTGAAACGCTGATTATAACTTGAGAAGCTGCATGTGTGAATGCATTCTCGGCATGGGTTTGTTTTTCCTGTTTTGTCAGAGCCAAACCTGAACAGGTTTAAAGTGACATTTAAGTTCCTCAGCTGGGAGTGTGCATAGTTAATAGGAATACAAAGAAGCTTAAATCCTTTCTGTCCACACAACCTTTATACACACAAACAGGCACAGGGCAAAAAAAAGGGAACACCATCTGGTGGAAGAGAAAACATCAAAACCACTTTCACCACTTCCTGGGTGATATTTCATAAAGTTGAGCTTGTACAGTGAAGTATAGTGATTGCCAGCAGCCCTCAAAAAATATTGCTATGACTAAATTGATTTGATCCTGAAATGTTTGAGACAGGAGCAGCTGTAGCTACAAGTCAGCTCAGTGTTTTTCCTTCTAAGTGTGACTCTGGGTGTTACAACACCAGCTCTGACCTATGCAGGTGATGACAACAACAACACAGGCTCTCAGGCTTTTGATCTTTAACTGTTTCATCTCTCTGAGCTACAATGCAGTAGTTAATATGTCCACCAGATGCAATCTAAACCTGACTTGATTTGACTAATAATATGCTTAATTATTCATACACTACTAAAAGAGCTCCTAATTAATTTTTTGATGTTATCCAATCAGTCTTGCTTTGACCACACTGCATATTTGAGGTATATTCACTTACATAATTGTAGAGTTTGACTCACAGATAGAAAATCTGCATTTTGTGTTTAATTCATTATAATCCAAAATATAGGCCTGTTTTGTTGCTGTGCTGTCAAACATAATCAATACAGATAAAACTTAAACAGCACCACAAAATGTGCTAATATTTAGTTGTTGTCCCCTGTTTTAAGAGTTCTAATACACACACAATGGAGAATATGTAGGTATACAGCATGTATGTGGTATAAATACAGAAGAAAATCCAGTGTATTATAAAAATAAAGCATCTTTAATAGTTACTTTGATTTTCTTTCACAAACACTTAGCATTTTTTCACAGACACATTGAGAATTGCATGATTGTATAAAGGAAGGTCATGTGTGTAACTTGAAGCAGTTTAAAGACAAAGAGGTTTGGACACAACTTAAGTTATTCAGTGTGATGAAAATATGGGACTCTTTGCTATACCGAGATGGTATTTAAAGGTTTAACATACATGATCGGGCTACTGACCAGTGTTCTCTGGTATCATAAAGAATTTTGCCAAGAAAAATATTCTACTCAGTGTCCACTTACTAGCCATTTCTGGAGCTTTCAATCAGATTTAACAGTATACTACACAAATATATCAGTGTATATATTGTGGAATGCATATCACCCAATTACAACTGAGCTAAAGAAGATAGTGAAACACAATTGAAAGCTCTGGAGTAAGTAGTAACCGGGCATTGAGTTAATCTGTTGATTTCAAATTCAGATATGGATTGTCATGCTTTTCATAAAGAATTCACAGTTCCTAAGCCCCGCCCCTTTTTGCTGTGTGCTCCAGCAACAGTTGAGTAAACTTGGTTCATATCACATCTTAAGTTAGCTAATGAATGCTTGCTAGCTAACTAGCTAATCTAGATTAATCATTAGCTAGCTAGTAAGCAAGCATTTTACTAAGACTAGAGAGTAGACTACACTTTTGCTAACAGTTGCTTACTTAAGATGCTGTCCAAACTAGTATCAGCTACATCTTCGTCAACTCACCATTTCATATTAGCAAAATGTCTGCTTGCTAGCTATCTAATGGTAAATGTAGATTGGCTAACTAGCTAGCAGCTCCCCCAGCAATGTCTATTAGCCATATTCAAATTTATAAATAATTTAAATATAAGTATAGGTAGCAGAAAAGAAGAAAGTTGATGGAGACACCAAGCTTGCTCAACTGTCACTGAAGCACAGACCAAAAAGAGGTGTGACTTAGAAGGGTAATTTCTTTTGTGCATAGTGTGTTAGCACAGAGGTTTTCAAAGTGGGGTGCAGGCCTCCCCAGGGGGGCTCCAAACAATTTCAGGAGAGGCTCAGTGAATGGAAATGAAAAATTATTACATTACTTATTACACATTATCAAAAAGAGATCACATATCATACCCTAAATGTGTATCATTTGGTTGCAGAGATAGTTCAGAATACAGTATTGGGGAATTTAATTGTTTTTCCCATTTTCTCAGTGTCTGCTGTTACATAACTTAAGATATATACCAAATACATCAAAAAGGTCTGTTCAATGACATTTGTAGTTTCAAAGTTACTTAACAGCGATATTTGACTATCTTGGCTCAATTGTTGAGTGTCTATGGGATCAAATGACAGAATCATGATCCCATAGACATCCAGGAACTGAGCAAAACTAAGCAAGTAAACTATGGAGAGGAGAACTTTTCTAAGCTCTTTGTCTGATGGGAGGCCCACAGTGTCAGACTTTGAAAACCCCTGTTTTAGCATGTATTTATATACTGTAACACAACTACAAAATTTCACATGTATTGATGCAGTGAGTGAGAAGTTATACATTTTGATTAGCCATTTTCAATTATTTTTTAAAATATATGGTTACTTTATGAACATAGATAAAAATGCATTTAATAAATAAATAGATCAAACTCTGTAATAACTTTTTCATGATGGTGTAATATAATTGTGCAGGGTAGGGAAAAGAGATAAACAGAAGAAAGAAACATTTGTTGTGCCTTGAACTGTCTATTGTCCTTTTCATGCAATGCAAAAGTTTTATATAAATTTGTAAAACATATTGTACAGTATTTACATTGAAACTTGGAGTGAGTAATCTTCAATGAGTTGCTCTTATGACTTTGTAATGAAGCTGTTATTACTTTGACGCCAATGCTAATTTATTGCTTAGTTTGTTTTTTTATGACCCTTCATATCTGAGTGAGCATCATGGTTCATAGATATAAAAAGTAGAATATATGATGGTAGTGTGTGCCTTTGTTAATGATAGAAACTTGTGGCATACAAATCAAATCAAAATATATTGCAATAGTAACAATCATAGCCTATGACAAAAGCAAAAAGAGCAACTTCATGTAAGAACTACACTTCTCACAGTGAGTTTTGTAAACATTCATGTAAACAGTGGTGGTTTTGGGTGTGTGGACAACTGAATATCAGATGTTTGAGATCTGCCTGAGCTTTCTGTTCGCAACCTTCATTGAGTCATTCTTCATTTTCAAAGGTATCTCCACTTCTGATCTTTTCTTTCTATGCTTTTTAAACCTCTTACAGCATATGTAAGATGTCAGTGTAACAACCAAGAAGAACAGCCCCGCGCTTGTCACTGAGAGAGCAATGAGGACAGGCTGACAGGGGAACAACTCATACCTCTCAGGCCCGTCTCTCATCTGGCCCACGTACCAGGGCCTCTCCTCTACCTCAATGTCAGCCTCTCTGGTCAGCAGACTCTGGATGTAGCTCTCGTTGCTCACTGTTTCATTGACAAAGAAGTTAACCATGACTGTTGAGTAAAGCGGTTCAGGCTGACCGTGATCACTGACCTTCACCAGAAGGCTGTAGAGGCCCCGATTGCTGAGCTCCCTCTTTAACGTGATATTTCCTGTTTCTGGGTCAATGGCGAATGACCCAGGCTCGCCACCTTTCCTCTTAATGATACTGTAGGCGATCACAGCATTCATGCCTGTATCCTTATCCACAGCGTAGACCTCTGTGATTGACGTTCCTGGGAGGGTATTGGGTAGCACTAGCATGTAAGACTGATTGGACTGAGGGAAGAGGACAATAGGCGGGTTGTCATTTACATCCAACAATAGCACGGTCACCATGGTAATGGAGGACAATGCAGGCTCCCCGCCATCAACCGCCTCAATCCATAGCTGATATGTCCCCTGCTGCTCACGATCCAGTGACGTCTTGGCCCTCAGCGCCCCTCGGCCTGTATCTATCATGAAGATGTCGCTGCCGTTGAGGATGGAAAGGGCCACCCAACCATTCTCCCCAGCATCAGCATCTGTCACGGAGAGGACCCCGATCTCACCGTAACCTGGGAAGTTCTCTGGCACAAAGAATGTGAAGTCCTTGTTGATGAAGCGTGGACTGTTGTCGTTGCGGTCCTCTACAGTCAACACCACAGTTGCAATCGACTCCCTCCTGGGTGTCCCCTGGTCCACTGCTCTCACGATGAACCGGTATGTCTCTTTCTCTTCACGGTCTAGCGATGTTGCCACAGTTAGGACGCCCGTCACACGATCCACAACAAAGATTCCTGGGGCGTCACCTCCAAGGAGGTAAATGACCTCCCCTCTGCCTTCGCTGTCCTGGTCTGTAGCTTGGAGCTGGGTCAGAAAGGTATTTGGCGGATTGTTCTCCTCAATAGATAATTTTACCAAAGACTGCTGAAACACTGGCGCATTATCGTTCTCATCCAATACCTGCACCTTGAGGAAGGTCTTAATGACAAGCTCTTTAGTATTCTTAGCAACCACAATTAGCTCATACTCCTGTGTCTTCTCATAGTCCAAGGGCTCTGTAGTCTCCAGCAGGTATTCGTTCTTGAAGTGTTGGTAGGGGCCAAGCCTGAAGGGACCAGTCCCTTCCAAATGGCAGTCCACCCTTTGTTTTGTATCAATGTTTTTGACAGTAAAAAAAGCTATGGGAGAAAACGCAGGCTCAGACTCCTTTATTGTCACCACCCCGTCCTTTTCAGGAGCGATGTACCGGGGTATGACAGCAGGGGGTCCTGTGACAACTTTGATGATATTGACAGTAACAGTGGCAACAGCAGGGATACAGCCAGGTCCATTGGCCAGAATGGTGAGTTTGTAAAAGGTGGCTGTGCCAGTGTCTATTTTCCCTGCTAGCTTGATCACCCCTGTGATTCTGTCCAAATGGAACAAGCTCCTGGTGTCCCTTGGCACACGTTCACTGTAAGCATAGCTGATCTGAGCATTAGCACCAAGGTCAGGGTCAAAAGCATGCAGACGTGCCAAATGTGCCCCTTTGGTGGTATTCCCATGCAGAGTGACATTAATTTGTGACTCTGTGAATTTGGGGCAGTTATCGTTCACATCTGTGATGACAATTTTTAAAGTAGCCGCACCGAGTAGAGGAGGGGTCCCGCCGTCCTCTGCGATGATATCTGTGATGTATTCAGCCTGGGTCTCTCTGTCCAAAGCCTCCGTCACAATGAGGAATGGTGTCAGCTCACCCCCCTCATTCTCCTCAACGTCCAGTGTGAACATGCCAAAGTCATTAACAAGCCAATAGGTCTGGACTCCGTGAAGACCCAGGTCAGGGTCGACTGCAGACTGCTCCACTGCATAACGAGCATTTATGGGGGTGTTTTCTGGGACAAACATACATATTTCGTCCACAGGGAACTTTGGCCTGTTGTCGTTCACATCCTCAATAATGATTTTAACTTTCACGAGCTGGAAGTACTGCTGAGGCAAAACAAACACATCCAGTGAGAGGACACAGCCCTGCCGCTCCGAGTTATCAGGACACAAGGTCTCCCTGTCAATCTCTGTAGCAGATGTGTAAAGCTCCCCGGTGGTGTTATTAAGGTTCACATACTGTTCGCTGACCTTCTTTTGCGATAGGCTGAATAAATAGGGGGGCTCAACAGTGAAATCCAAATTTAAGTCTACTCCAATGGCCCCTATGAAGGTCCCCCTGGGTAATCCCTCCTTTATCTTATAGATGAGCTCTTTTGCTCGGCTGAAATTTGCAAAACAGGAAAGAGGGCTGGTGTAAAGCAAGAGGATGCACAATCCCTGCAATACAAGATAATTAAAATAAATAAAGTTAAATAAAGGAATGAAATTTGCAAGTATTCCTAATGTATTATTATTCAGCTGGAACATTAATACTCAGTTATATTGGCACACGTGCAACTGCAACAATGATTTGAACTGTAATCATTACAGTTAACTCCTTTTATGATTAGCATTTTAGCAAATCAATCCATAAATTAGATTGTTTATGAGTTTAAGGTTTATTTGTACAAGATACAGTCATAAAAAGGACATGATAATAAAAAAACAGTGTAGAGGAAGAGGGGCCTAGTCATGTCTCTGGCTTAAATTATAAAATAGTATTCACAGGATTATAAAAAGTACTTGTAGTTTTGTTAAAGTGAATTATGATCAAACTTACCCAGTATCCTCCTCTTTTGCTAAGGCTGCTGTGTCTGCTGTTGAACATGTTTCTGTCCTAGTCCAGTACTTTCCACTTATAGGAGGAAGAGTGACAGCTTTAGTAACCTAGGCATTTTGAGCAGCTTTGAGCAGCGCAGACCTCTGCTGAGTGCTATGCCTTATTGCTATCTGACTTGAACAAGTCATTCATCCCAGTTCTGGCTCAGGACCCTCCCACCGTATGCAAATCAGCACCCTCGTGCTAACCAATGAGAGCCGACGGCCACTGGGAAATCTTCTACTTGAGTCTGCAGATTTTTGTTTTCATGCGTGCTATCAAAGCACACATCGACACACACCTGCACTTTCCACACACACGCACACACACCCATGTTGTCATAACCAGCTGCATTCCTTGTATTCCTGTGGCAGAGTGAAAGCATATGATTACCAACTGAGCTTATGATGACACGGGAGACTAAGCAAGATGTAAAATATCCACAGCCGAGAGATTACTTTAATCCAGCATTAGTTAAAAACACTACAGAAAAAAAAACACACTGT
Organism: Lutjanus campechanus; assembly: GCA_027495735.1. Classification (NCBI taxonomy): domain Eukaryota; kingdom Metazoa; phylum Chordata; class Actinopteri; order Lutjaniformes; family Lutjanidae; genus Lutjanus; species Lutjanus campechanus. The sequence continues at coordinate 20,119 of JAJHUR010092947.1, forward strand.
ACAGAATAAATTAAAGCAACTGTGTAATGATATAATGATGATGCATGAGGTTTCTTACAACCCCTGACTAACCAACCCTTAACTTTTGAGACTACAGATAGATAGATAGATAGATAGATAGATAGATAGATAGATAGATAGATAGATAGATAGATAGATAATGTTTTCTGTGTGACTTCAAAAAGAGGTCATTCCTCAGTGTGCAGTCATTGCAACAATCACATACATACATATATGTTGTACACGTATGAGATCAATACAAAAATCATGAAATATCATCAATATCATATACATCATGGACAAATAAATATCACAAACAAAGCCTGCAGCAGAGAGGTGATCTTGGCATCATAAGTGGTGCTATGGTCTGATTCTGGATTGAGCCTTTAACTAAATCAACCCCCTAATCCTCATGTGTTCTAAATGCCGGGCCAGCTGTTTGCTGGGATTGGAAGCATACTGCTCAGAGAAATTGAGTGATTGAAGTTCTCTGGAAAAGGGCAGATTGAGACAGTCACACACACTCATTTTGTCTCATACTGCTTTGCTGTCGTTCCTCATCATAAGGGTTTGGTGGATGTACAATGCTGGGGCCTAAACTTCATGTATTTCCTTTGTTACTTGATGAGATCATAGAAATAGACCAAATCCTGAGGAGCTTTATGCACAGTATGCTGTAATTGAGTGACAGAGCTAGACAATATGTAGTAATGTGGATCTAGAAATCCATCATGTAGACAGTGTCCACACTTTTCTTTTTTTTTTTGTCCATGCTCTGGGCTCAGAACTATTGCTGTAAATACAGGCTGCATAAGCACAGTGGGCTGGGAGGCTGTGGAGCGTGGGAAAGCAGCAGATCAGGGAAATGAGAGTCATCTGAGAGCTGCCTTTAGGTGCAGGGAGTCTGAGGTGTTCGGCTGTTGATCATCAGTGAAAAGTCAGTCCAGGGCAGTTACCTTAGATGGCATAACTGAAACATCAATATACTGTAAGAAGTGTTATATATAGCTCTGTAAGAACAACTCATTAGTTTCACGTTTGAAAAAAGAAACAAAAACAAAAAGGAGCTGATGGAAAATACTCTCTTAATCCAGTCAAGTCAAATTTCAGATTTTGCTGGAAACAGTATCGTTTGTTTAAATACAGCTCACTATATTAAATATACCGAATGTTTTAAGATGGTGTTCTATTTCTTTTTAGAGACTAAATCTATTATATTCTTACTGAAGATCCACCCTTTCTGAATTTATCTTGGACTGTAAGAACAAAAATGTGTTACCAAATTTTTGATGTTTGTAAAGTGTGAGTCAAAAGTGACACTTGAGTGTTAAACAACCCCTGTTAATGATGAAAATCTGACATGACGAGGTAATGTATTAAAGTTTTATTCATGTTGCGTTCAGCAATGTTTCCTGACTTCCCTGCTCACACTCTGACTTATTTGATGTTTCTGGTATTTTATCAGCGGCTCGTGGGAAATGCACTGTTATCTTTCTCTCAGTTCGACCATTGTTGGAAACATTTGGGATAATGTACAGGTACACAAACTAACGAAATAAATAATACTCAATAATAATTCTAATACTAACACTAATAGTACTACTGTTGAGGAATGACCTACCGGAGGAGATCAGGGAAGCTAACACTGTATCTTCTTTCAAGTTACTTTTAAAATCTCTCTATTTTAGACTGGCTTTTAAAAAAATGACTTTACTGTTTGTTTTATTGACTTGATTGATTTTACTGTTTATTTTCATTGATTTTTACGGTTGTTTTATTGATTTCACTGTGCTTTATCATCTTTCATTGTGTCTTATTAACTGTTCCTATTGTCATTTTTTATAATTAAGATGTAAAGCGCTTTGTAACTTGTTTTGAAAAGCATGAAAAGCTATGTAAATAAATGTATTATAATTACTTCTGCTACAAATTATAATAATAATACAAAAGGTGGCAGCATCATTTCTCACAAATGACTGTAGTTGCTAATTGCAGAAAATCTCCTACAGGACTTTCAAATACTCCCATATAGGGTGCAAGTATGATGTTTTTCTTAAAAAAAATCATTAAGTGTGTTAAAATTAACAGGAGAGGAAATTATCTAATTTTACAAATAACATCTTTTATGCTGCAAATTTGGTAAAAATGGGCCCAGGATCACAAAAAGAGTTTGTTGAGACAACACACTGTACCATATCTCACAGGTTACTGTTGGCTTTACATTATTTAGTCTTTGCAGCTGCATTACAAGGAGCTGTAACACAAAGGGCAGTAATGCTACATGTTCATCAACCTGATACTGTGTCTGTTTGTCCCCTCTCGTCCCCTGTTATGCCTCAGCTCATCTCAGTATCATGAGCAACAAGCTGAGGGACGGGGAACATTGGGTATAGGTAATGTTCTCTGTCCCCAAATCAGATAAAATACAAAATAATTATATCACGAACATCATTACTCGTTGCAGATACATGAATCATCTTGGTGGGACAGCAAATAGGCTCATTAAATATGACCGCAATGTTCTGGTTTCCAATCTGGCCTGTGACCTTTGCTGCATGTCACACTGACTTCTTTATCTTCATTTTCCTTGTCACTCTCCATTTATCTTGTAATGAAGAAAGTTATAAAATAGCCTGAGAAATCCAAGTGGTTTTAAAATAATTTGGCTTCATATCCTCTGTAACATTTGTACTAACTTTATTGTGATGAGCAGCTCTACAATTTGTCTCATCTATTATACCAACTGAGTTCTTTCAGTTAATTCTCAAATGTCATGTAAATCAGACAAAAAAAACTTACTACAAAGGTTGAATAAGGCCAAGAGGCAGTATTACTTTGGTCTTAATTACATCATTTGCCACGCTGAGTCTGTGTGAGATGAGGCTGAGTAATCTCTGCCCAGATTTTCTAACAGATGTCCTGTTAACCTTGGTCTTTTCTTTTAATCAGAGCGCTGCTAAGCTATCTTGATAGCGATGAGACAGCTCCATGGCTGTTAACTAAGATGGATATGACCACACAAAACTGTCGTGTGAAATACAGCTTGAAAATTTAGTTTGGAATCTGTGCAGTGTAAAGTCATTAAAAACAATCTGTGCAACAACAGTCAAACCACACTGTCTTCTACTCGGATGATTTGTTTATTACTTCATCAGTAGTTTTCCATTTTATTTATTTATGTAAAAATACATGTTTTTCCATTGCAGTTCATTCAATATCAAAGGCATAATATGCAACATTTTCCTAAAATAATAATGTATACACTCAGAGACTTAATCTCTTTCAATCATCACATATGACCCACTGGAAGTTTGTGGTGGTGCAGAGACCCTGCCCTCTGCCTATATTTACTTATTTTCTCATTATTTTGCTGTTCTCAGTAAACTTTACCTACCCAAAATGTTGGCACTTGACATCCTGAGAATGAGACATAACAAAAAATTCTCTCTGATTCTACCTTTAAAAACAATATAAAAAAGAATAAAGTTTGATGTGTGAATTTCATTAATTAATGAAACAAAGCTTCCTGTATGACAAATCTGTCACATTGTTTTGACTTGCCCTGGTCAGTCTCTGGCCTTAATCAGTGTAAATGTGTAAATACACTGAACAAAAAACAAAAAAAACACCCTAAAAGTTAGTTCTTCATTTCACACAAAGACCTTGCAGCTTCAGCTGCTTCTGTTGGAGCTACTTTGTTCCAGCATTGACACAAAGAAAATATGTGGAACTGCTCCCAGTGAATTTATCAAATTTTAAGTGTGTAGATGTAGGTGTAGAGACTAAATTCAACACTAACCTTCATCATGGTTCACAGTATTTTCACAATATTAACTCAGGGTCTCAGGAGAGCTTTCACTCTTAAACAATGCATGCTGGGAAGTCTGCTAACATGCTGATCATCTTTCTTTAGAAACTTGATTGTACAGTACCTGCATTCAGCTAATAATTTCAAATCAAAGACCTCAAGTTAGAAAAACTCATTTTTTAAAATAATTTCTGAAGTGTTCTGAAAACAAATACTAAAAATTGTAAATGTATTCAACTCGAGCAAATAAAATTTGTGTATTTGTGTTAAGGTAATGAAAAAAGGTAAGTTGATTCCACCAAATTCCTGTTTGTCTGCAGTGTGGAATACTGGGAGCTGTGTTATTCCCTAAGTGTAAAAATTCTTTTGTGTGATGTATTGTTTGTGATATTCACACAGTACATTAAAAAAACCATTGCACTGTTTTTAAATTGTAATTTTGAAAATGCAAAAACCAGGAGCCAATAAATTTAGTCAGTTATTGAGCCAGCTGGAATCGCTGCTTCTATAGTTTTATACTGTTCCAGAAATATGCATCGCAGCTGTGTGTGTTTTAGTGAAATGTCTGTTGATCTGCCGCTTGGCAAATCGATACACTGCTGTCAGAAATACTTGTTTTATAACATCTAATTAATCAAACCTGCATTTTCTGTGTTTATCACAAAACAATAATTACTGCAAATTGAACACAGATTTCAGTTTAATGGAGTACCACACAACAGACCCTTCACTGAGTCTATTCAACAGGGCAGACACCTCATTCAGTCCTCATATATTATGTCAGGGAAAGTTGAGGCTGTGCCATGGGAGATATAGTCCTCATGGTTCTGCTTTACTTTGCAATACCTGGACGCATAATGGCCACCATTTGCATATAGATATTCTCTCTCGACCAAGTCCCGGTATTGACTTTTAGCAGCATTGTGGGCTCATATGAGAGGGTATAAGACAATAAATAACCTATCCCCTGTCTTTATTTATGTCTTGGAACAACATTTTCCAGCCCGGTGCACTCTGGTGTGCATCAGCCACACTGCAGCTGCATCCCTCAGTCTCAAGGGGACAGAGTAGCCATCACCAAGCAAGCAGGGGCAGAGAGGAGTAGATTTTTGATTAGTTCTGCCTTTTGTAAAATGGGATGGAGTGTAAATTGCAAGGAGAACTTTTTTTTTTTAACAACTCTGCAGATATATAATGAAGTTTTCATTGTGTAAAGTGTGTACTGGTTTGCTTTAATCATTAGAGTCAGACGTGAGAGTTCTTGCTCTGTCACTGCCATCTACTGGTTGAATTGACATGAAAGAAAGAAACAAGAGTTGTTCCACGCACACATAGAGAGTATAGTATTATAGGGCGGTATCAGTGTATCATTACTCATCCAGACCCATAAAGCCTTTCTTTCCTGTTTCTACTAGATTCCAAAATGCAATTTGGGACTAAATCTACAGTTTTGTTTTCATTGGCCTTTGTTCTCCAGCAGGACTGGATTAGTACAAATGTGAGAGTTGAGTCCAGGGCTGAAAACTTGTAAGAGTACTTATTCCTGATAAAGTAGATGATTTGTCATTTTTTTCCTTGCGGAGACCCAATTTTCTCAAAGAGGGAAAGGTACAAAAAGAAAAATGTTTCAAAATGTCTCTGTGGCTTGCCATCATGGAACCAATTTCTGTGTAAAATGGAGCTGTCCTAACATAATATTATACTACACAGTTTCTGAACTCCAAAGGTCTATTTCTATTAACTGAAAAAATACTCAACTGCTCTCCCTTTTTTCCCCCACTCCTCACACCTCGCCTGCTGCTTCTCTCCTCCACCACCACTGTTCTCTGCCATCAGTTCTCTGCTCTTGTCAGCTGCTAAAGATGCATCCTGGCACAGATGTGAGAACGCTCATCTGGAGGGGTGAGACAGAAACAGTGTGATAGAGTATAAAATAACATGAAAACCTCATGAGCACGTATTTGATAGGCAGACAGAGAAAGAGATGGTAAGATAGTACGAGAGTGTTACCTCAGTGTGGTGTGAGTGTGCCTTTTATGCCTCTGCAGGTGCAGGCTGGATATATCATTGAGAACAGGTGCTGTGGTAGAATGTATGCCCCTCACAGCTGCAGCCAAGGAGATTACTAGCCAGGCTTCCCAGTAATGAAGTTTCTATCGATTGGCCCACCACAGGTTCTTGTTTCTGCCTGCTAACAGTGTGACTATTTCAGAGCCTCAATTTGGGGTTTTTGAGTACATCAATTAAGGTATAAAATGGAGTTTCCAGGAGTGTGCGGAGTGTTAGAAAATGGAAAATAATCATATAGCAACTGCTTATACTTCCATAACTCAAAACCTGAGTCAAATTTTTGCTTCATCAACATCAGAGAAAATCCATTTTTGCTCTGGAATGACTCACAAGCAACACTTCACGTTCACTGTTGTTTTTTCCTCCTGTGTTTCTGTTAGTGTGAAGAAATGTGACAAAATCTGTGAAGACACAAGTAGTTTGAGATGTAACACCCAAGACACTGGATTACAACATTGCAACGTATATTACCGTATTTTCCCCCTAAACCCCTGCAAAGAGCTTTACTATGGTAGGGGCATTTGAGGTCATTCAGGGCTGCTCCTCAGATAATCCGGGAAGTTGTTATTCTGTCTTCGGTGTTTGTGTTGCTTTTAAGTCATAATGTGGAAACAGAATGGATGCTACTAAGCAGTCCCTCCAAGATTTTGCAGGCTTATTTTAGGATTGTTGTGCCCTAAAATGCCTGATTTCAAGGCATATTTTACAAAAAAATTTTTGACGCATGTTGCAACATTTTTAGCATTTTTTAAATTTATTTATTTATTGCAATGAAACTGCAGGACCAAGGGGAAACTGGAAAAAACAACAACACTGTTTTCCTTGTATAATTAATTCAAAAAATCAAACCTGCAACCTGCTCTGGTGAGAATAAAACTGGTTTCTGCTCTGGGTGATCTAAGAAACTTTACCAAAATGACTCAAGATGACAAACATTCTAACAAAATATGCTTCCCTTGTAAATGAAGAAGTACACCTGGGGGGTATTCCCCACAGAAGCAAAATCTTTTTGGAGCTCAATGTCAAATAAACATTGAATGAATGAATGTTTACTTTCCAAACAAATTATAAATGGCGATGTTAAAATATTTGTAGTATGGAGTAGATACAGAATACTTCACACCTGTCATTAAACATGCATTGCAAAAATGTATTGATTTAACAGTTAATTGGAAAATTATTGTTCTTACAATCACTACTCACTACTGCTGCTCTCTCTCTTCATTCATTCTTTAGCTCGCTCAAGCAGCCCTGGTCCTTGAGAATGGGGCTTGGCTCTTTTAGTCTAATAAATAAACAAAATAAACATTTCCAAACAAAAAAAATGCCTTGTTAACTCATCATAAAACACATGTCATCCAAACTTCACAAAACTTAAATAGCTTATGTTCTGCTCATATCATGTTCACATACCTTGAAATTCGTACAGAGAGCTTGAAAGGATTTGGCATAGTGACCCTATCAGCTGAAGACTTGACAGACCTGTCAGCCAATAAGGTGAAAGTATTTCCACATGTTTTTTACAAGGTATTAGTTTCCTTTGTTGGTTTGGGTGGTTTGGACTGGGTTGGTTAAAGGCCTGATCACACATGATGATGAATGTCCTGCTATTAGTTGAGGCTGTGACTCAAAGTTGGCCAAAGTTGAACTCAATGCGAAATGTGTGACCGGGCCTTGAGACATGAGGAGTGAGACCGGGTAGGGTTAGGGAAAAAATATCAGGTTGAGCCGATCAGTGGTGGTAGGGTGGGTTGTGTTGCATTCCCTGAAATTACAACACTGCTGTCTTCTTTTCTGACAAACTGTTCAATTAGAAGAGGGTTATTACTGAGGAGGGAGAATTATTTGGGGTTAAATAAAGGCCAGGGGCCTCACAATGGCCCCTCATAA
>JAJHUR010092948.1:0-20111 GCA_027495735.1 Lutjanus campechanus
AAACTAAAGTGAGGTTTAAAATGAATCTTATTCCTTTCCTTTAAACTGGTCTAAAAGTTTAGTGCAACATAATTTAAAGTTAAACTATGATTTAATTGGGTTTATTAATTCATCCTTGTTGGTTCAAACCAGCTTTAAGGTATCAAAAATTGGTATTGAGTAACAAGCCATTTTTTGATACTTGATTGTAATGAAACAATTCAGTCAGATACTTAAGGTGTCACTTAAGTATCGGAAGTTTGGTACAGTCTTTTTACAGACTGTGGTTTGAGTCTCTGTTGTCCAGGCTGTAGTGGATGACAGAAACATGTTTACCTGGCCACTCACACCTCTGAGACTGACAGTCAGGGAGATGGGAAGCAGCTCTGGAGCTCAGTTGCTCGGTGTGGAGCCCTCGGGGACCCTCTGCGCCCTCCGAACGCTCCTGACGCCTATCCTTTCCACACAATTAGCCTGTGCGTCACTAACTCACGCAGGTCTGCTAATGGCAACGGCTAGCTAATGAGCTGGACTCGAGAGGGAGGAGGGGAGGGGGAGGAGGGGGACAGTTGTTAAATGAAGAGGAGGGCAGTTGAGAAAAAAATAATAAAACAAAACAAAAAACAGAGTCACTAATTAGCAACCTGCCTTCTTTTTTCTTCTTCTTCACTCACCTGCTCTGCTCTGCTCCACCTTCATGCCGAGCTCCTCCGCCCACGCTCTGTCCCCCCTGGCCGCCCCTCCTCTCCTCAGCTCGATGAAGCCCGGCCCCAGCTCGCCGACGATGGTGGTGGTGACGTGCTGCTGCTGTGCTCGGTTGGCAGGTGAAGGGGGCGTGGCGTTGGCGTTGGGGGCTTGGTTTCGAGAACGGCAGCCGCCCTGTTTGTGCTGGATGAACGCCAGGATGTGGGCAAGCGGGAAGGCCCGGCTGCACTGGCCACAGGTCAGGAGGTCACGACCCTCGCCGGGAGCTTGGACCTGTGGAGGAGGAGGAGGAGGAAGAGGCTGGTCGTCTGATGGTGTGGTGCCGTCCGCCGCCATGTCAGTGACATCTGAGAAACATGACGAGAAAAGTTCAATTACTAACAGATATGATGTTTTTTGTTTTGTTTTGTTTTTCCAGAGAAACTGATGAACACAGCAAAAACATTTAACAGTCATCATTTAATAGAGCTGCAACGATTAGTTGAAAAATCGATTAGTTGTCAACTATTAAATTAATTCCCAACTATATTCATAATTAAATAATCGTTTTGAGCAAGAAAAAAATGTCCAAATGTTCTGATTCCAGTCTGTCTGACCAAATAACTTATTAATTAAATAAGATTATCAACAGATTAATCAATAATGAAAATAATCGTAAGTTGCAGCCCTATCATGTAACACAGACAGATACACAAGTGCAGTTCATGACAGGGATTTTAACACCACTGCCTTTGGTATTGTAAATAGAAACAGAGAAGAAAGTTTTTCATGAAGCTGCAACGATTAAGAACATAAGTTCTTGTCTTGATTGTGGACCTGCACAGCGCTCCCATCTTCACTGATTTGTTTTTTCTTTAAAGTAGTTTTTGATGCAATTATTCACAGGATCCAGTTTCTCAAATGTTAGAATCATCTAGTTTTCTTAGTGACAATGACAGTGAAGTTACGATCTTTGGGTCTTGGACTGTTGGTCAAACAAAACAAGACTATAGCCGCAACAAATCAATCAATGAGCAGCCAACTATTTTGACAACTGATTGATTTCAGTCGTTTTACCAGTAAAGATGTCAAACATTTGCTGGTTCCAGCTTCTTAAATTTGAGGATTTGCTGCTTTTCTTTGTCATTCATGATAGTAAACAAAGAGTCAGTCTCAGTTTTGGACTGTTGGTTGGACAAAAGAAAATGTTTTTCACTTTGGTATCTTTGGCATTTTTCTCCATTTTCTTGCCATGTTATAGACTCAATGATTCATCGTGAAAATAACTGACAGATGGACCAATTATAGTTAGTTCCAGACCTAAACAAGACATTTGAAGACTTTGCCTCAGACTCTGGGAACTTACGACAACCATTTTTCACACTTTCCTGACATGAATTTATAGACCAAACGATCAGTTGGGAAAATAATCAGTAGGTGAACTTGAGACAATCTCTGTTCATCTAATATTTTTCAAAACATTTTTAATAAAGTTCTGAAATCATGCTAGTCCAGGCTGCAGCTTTATATTTGTGGTGTGGACGCCTCCATCCAGTTGAGTTCGAACAATTTTAGAGCTATATTTCTCATAGTTACAGCTACAGTCCTTGGGCTTTAAGTGAGCTTTTCCACAGAGTGTAGGTAGTTGACTGTCTATGAAAAGGTTCACAGTAGTGATTTCAAGAGGTAGTCACGTTAAAAGGTGGACACCAACAACTTTTTCTGTTGTCATCATTTCTCCCTTTGGCTTCATTTACAGTGTCCATCTCAATCTGTTGTTAAATGTTAAGTATTTAACAGATGAACTGATGCACAGAACACGAAAACTAGTTTTCAAGTAAAAATTCACAGGTCTCAGCTTCTCAAATGTGAATATTATCATATATTTTTTTTCTCCCATGTCAGTGAAAGTGAATATCTTTAGGTTTTGGACTGTGGACTGTGGGTCAACCAAAAAAAACAACAACAAAAAAGACTCTGAAGACGTTGTCTTGGACGCTGGGAATTTGTGACCATTTTTCACATTTTCCTTACTAAAATCTATAGACCGAACAATCAACTATCAGTAGATGAACTGAGACAAACCCTTTCATCCAATATTTTTCACCCACAGTTAAGTGCAGGGTCGACCAGCGATTAAATCTTTATTTTTTAAAATCCAATTATTGATAAAAATAAATGAATTAAAACAAAAAAAAAGTCTTTTTGGCTCTGATGCAGCTGTCTCACTCTGTCCCTGGTTCACTCTGTGGTCCCGCCCACAGCACTATCTGACTGTTAATTAGGCTACTTTATGTACTGCTGGGTAGCTTAATCCATAATAATGCATCAGGGCTCAACAATAAGGCCTGCCCACTGGCTCGCAAGTAAAATGCCAAGCCAATGCCATGCTGGGCAAAAAAAGAATTTAACTATTACACAATTCTGATAATCGATTACAGTAATTTTTCGTGCAAAAATGGTGGAAAATGCTGTTTTCATCCTCTCAAATATGGAGATTTCCTGATTTTCCCTGTTTATTATCAACTTTAATTAAATATCTTTGGATTTTAGACTGACAAAAGAAGACATTTAAAAACATCACCCTGGACTCTGAAAAACTGAAAAATTTCTTTCTTTGACATTGCATCCCTACATTAAACATGACAATTAACTTTAACCTCTTTGTTGTTATTTGATAATCGCTAGTAAATAAAAGAATTTATACAGGGGCAAGTAAAAATTGACTCTGGGCAAGTAGACTTCTGTCCCACATTAACCTTGAACCCTGTACATCACAACTGTTCATAATGATCATTTTCATTTTGTATTAATAATCTTAATCTGCACAGTAAATATCTAAAGTTATCAAATAAATGCAGCCTAGTGGAGTTAAAAGTACAATATTTACCTCTAAAATGTACTGCAGTTGAAGTAGCAGAAACTTTTTTTTATTGTCAATGTTGACACTAAGATTTTCATTTTTACTGCAAATACATCTTAATTCCAAATATCAGTTATCAGTCCCCTTGATTATTATTAATGAGTATCAACCCTGAAAAAACCATATCAGTCAATCTCTAGCTGAGTATCTATAAAAAGATTTATAGTAGTGGTTTCTCTAAAGTATTTTACCTCTCACCAACACAGAGACAAATCAACACTTAACCTGAGCATCTTTGACACTGAATATTTTCTGTTTAGGGAGTTCCTGACTTACAAACTAACAACCCAAAGTGGCACAAATACTGTTAGACCTCAGTGGAACAACAAACAGGCGTGTTGATTGAAAGTGCTACTTTCAGTTGTGAGCTCTAAAGCAATGAGGCCAATCTGCTCAGCCAATACTGACCACTTCCTTTAACCAACCCAAAACTGATCCGCTAACTCGCTCTGCTCTCGCTCTCGCTGCTGCTGCTGGGTGCAGAGAGGAGCCCAACAAATGTCCAACACCTCTGCAGGAACATCAACAAACCCACGGTTAATGTGACGATCGCTCAAGTGAAATTACTGATGTCAAAAATGCTTCACCTTTCACTCACAGTTACAACTCGCCCTGGCAGCAGCCACAGGCGGCAGCGGGAGTTTCTCAACAGGAAGTGGATTGCAATAAAAGAGAGAAAAAAATGTCTGAAGGTGTTTGAGATAAGAGCAACCTCTGTGCGTGTGTGTGCGTGTGTACAGGACAGTTCATCTGATTCAACCTGATGAATCTCCTGTGGTCTGCAAAAAAAGGAGCTCAGAGGAATGGACACACAATCTCTGTTAACAAACTCTCCCAGCCAGGTAGAGCTCTTCAGGGAGGAGGAGGAGGAGGAAGAGGAAGGAGGGGGGGGTCAGTAGACTATTGCTCAACTTGGTCATGGGCACACCTTGATGCCTCTCGACAGTATCCACCTGCCCGGGCTTAGGCCTCGGCTAGCATACAGGAGGACAGGTACAGACAGTACAGTCTGAAGTCGGATCTCGCCAGTTGTTTCTGAAAAATGTCACCTTTCCTGTTTCAGGGCTGCGCTGTTTGTGCAGACTTGCAAGGCGCGGTCACACACACACACACACACACACACACACAGACAGGATTGAGTCAGGGCCTGTGGTCACACCAGACACGCACCACTGGTCTCCAGAAGAGAACTGTAAAAAACACAAATGGTGTTGAAGTTTCTCTCTTGTTTCCTTTTCAGACATCTCATGTTTGAACAGTCTGAATGGGATCTTTTCTCCTTTTTTATTTCATTTCTTTTATTAATGACTGCATTATTTAATTGTCTAAATCAGAGGTATCAAAGTGGGAGGCGGGACTCCCCAGGGGGGCTCCAAACAGTTTCAGGGGGAGGCTCAGTGAAATTGCATTAGTTATCAAAAAATCTCATAGAATAGCCTAAATGTGTGTGATTTATTTAGGAAAATAGTTCAGAGATACAGTAGTTTAAGGAAATTTTACTTTCCCAGAGTCAGAAACTAATAAATGCCTTTGGGCAAACCTTTTTTATGTGTTTGGTTATGTCAAACAGCAATATTAAACTATTTTGGCTCAAATTTTCACTGTCAGTGGGGTCAAATGACATCATTACGATCCCATACACCTCCAGAAAATTGAGCAAAAGTAAACTAATGGGGCATCGTTTACCAAGCTTTGTCTGAGGGGAGGTCTCAGACTTTAAAAAACCCCTGGCGTAAATAGATTAAGAACTCTGTAATTTATGGAGCAGGGTGGATCCAGTCTCTTGTGGATGGAAACTGTCCCAGAGACCTACTGAGAAACTCGATCATTGCTTTAACCTGGAAATATTAATCATCGTGTTCGGACCTGTAGCCTCTGCAAACAGCGTGCCAATAAACCGGTCCTTCCTCTATGAGCACAACTGCAGTAACAGTGGGACAAACGTGTAATCAGGGCAAGAATTTATAATCTCTTATTTAAATATTTACCTGAGGGATTAAAAATACATCAACACAGACATGATTGAGATCACAAGCACACTTTAAATACAACTGGAAGGTGTTTTTTATACGCTTTAAAATTGAAATAACATGTTCATCCATCATTTGGTGCCAGCGCGCATCCAAACCCTGCGCGCAGACTGACAATAAAACCAAACTCTGACCTGAATTTATTTTAGTTTCACGTAAAAAAACAACAACAACACAACAGTTTCGCCGTGTCCACACATCGCTGCTCCCTCCGGCTCCTTACCTTGAATTGCACTCAGGTGCTGCGGTCTGCTTCCAAGTTTGCGCCTGGACATCGCGTCGAGCGTTCCGCGTTTGTTTGGCACCTTTCTGGGTCCCAAACAGCTAAAAAAGAAACCCGTCACAATCCGTCCAGCTGCTCCGTCTCCGATAAGTTGACCGAAACCCGAGAGGTGGGGACAGACTCACTGATAAGACTGTCTGCAGACTGTCCTCTGCCTGGACTCGCACTGAAGGCTGCGTTCAAGTTCACGCTGCTGCTTCTTCCCCCGCAGCGCAGCGAGCAGCGGAGGGCAGAAGGGGGCATGGGCGACTGTAGGCACCGCCCGCCCTGCTCCGCTCTGCGACCCTGACCCCGCCCTCTTCGGATAACACACTCTTCTTCCACGTTAAAGGTTTTTTTTTTTTTTACTCACTTTCTTTCTGTTTTTACCACTGTTTCAACCAAGAGTATCACATCTGATACTGTAAAATCATCTTTTACTTCCTCTCCAGCAGCTCCGAGGAACTACGTCTGTGGTTTTCTACAGGTGTCTCCAAAACCAAAGTAAAATCAGAGGAACATTCATTTCTGCTTTTTCTTGTTGAACAGCTGTGATTGACAAACAGACATACAAATACAGCAAATAGTCAGAAAAACGCATCAAAAGTTACAGAAAGACACTGAAGTGCATGAAGGTGCAGTGAAGCATCTTTCGCTGCAGAGCTGAGATCTGTCGCCATCTGCTGGTAAAAACAACAAACTGCAACCACCTAAAAAAAACTCTTTCCTTAAAAACAGTACAGAACAACTTACAAACTGCGCAATTAACCCAAACAGTGAACTCTATAAGTACAGGAAATTTAAAGTGTAAAATAAGAGATTTGGATGAGTTTTTATTAGATCTGCTTCATCTCTGATATAGAAATAAATGTTCTTAATAATTTAAGGAACTTTTTATACAATTCTCCATATCATGTTTTTGTTTTTAAACCTTTTTTGGGATCGAATGTTTCTTTAATAACATATGCATGATAAATAGTAACATAATTTACAGTAATAGTGAGCATAACGTTTAATACACAAAGCAAAAAACAAACAAAAAATAAATTATCCCCCTGGTGATGAATTGCATCAGTTTTCAGCTCACTGGTGCCCCACCACATGCAGCTGGTGCCCTTTTGTATTTTTTGCCCCCGTTCTTCAGACAGCCCCTCTGCCACTACCCTTGTCCTGTGAGATTTATTCAAGTTTATAACTTGCTCAGTCTAAACTTTTAAAATACATTTCATTTATTTTTTTTAAACAGAAATGAAATGCTGATACACAGGCCAAGTGTATATTATTTAAGAAGTTTGTCAGTTGAATTATTTAATTGGACCCCATTCAGAAGATGAAATAGATTTACTTTACATCTTTTTTTTTTGTTTTACTTTGTATGATTTTTGTATTTGAACCTAATTTTTCATCTTGATTGTACTCACCCAGGCTTAAACTGTACTGTTGTAAGAAGTTACTAAGCTTGTTAAATTTGTATCATCCAATAAAGAATGGAGAAAAAAGAGCAGGTACTGATGAACGTGGCATTCTTGTGATAGTTTTCACTCAATAGTTGTGTATGTGGATTAAATCTAAAACCAATTTACAGCATTTCTGTGTAAAACCTTAAGCTTTGTCTGTCCCAAGAGGGCAATTGATTATCAACGCAAAAGGTATTCAAGACAAGAAAAGAGAAAATGAACAAGTAATTTCAAAGTAATTTTTATTTGTTCTGTATTTAACATTCCACATTACTGAGAACAAAGAAGTTATTGGCTGCTGTTAACCGGTTGGCAGAGGACAGAGTATAAAAAGAGCGGTTTGACAGTTTGAATTCATACATCAACTATGTTTGCATCTGCTTTAATAAAGAAGGTTCAAATGGATGATGTGTATAAATATCCTGTACATCAGTTCATGAAAGTGGTTTCAAATGGTCTTTAGTGTGTCTTATTAGAGAAAAGTAAAAGGCTGATAGAAGGAGACACGAGGTAAAAGGTGAGATATTGCTTATTATTAAGGACTTTGATATACAAACGAACAAGCCCACGTTGAGAAGATCTGTTCAGGCAGAAAAGGAAAAAAGGAGCATGCAGCAGAAACCAGAAACTCGTTTAATAAACCTTCAGACTCTTCACAAGATGAAGCAGAAACGAAAAGGGCAGATCAAAGTCTGCTTGGCTGAACCAATCGGCTGTGTAATTAGTGAAACTAAAGGTATCACAGTCAAAAAGTTTTATTCTGCAGACACAGAGAACCAGAGAACATAGTGTTCAGGTGCACATCTGCGAGTTGGTTTCTTAGCCAACACTCAGTCAGTCCATCTCTTCATATTTCCGTATAATAGGCTTTTTGTTCGACAGCATGTGTGCCAGTGACAAAGTACTGAACTGCTGGATCTGTAGGATGCATCTGTGTTTTCCACAGCTCAGTATCTGTAGTATGGACTCCGTGACCGAGACCGTGACCTCCTGGAAAAATGAAAAAATTCATCAGGATAAATCTAACATCATGAAGAAAATGTGCCTGATCAGTAAACTAACTCCAATCAAAAACTATCTTAATGCTCATATCAAGTCTTTACACATTACTGTTGTAAATAAGCCTTTAGTGGCATCATCAGGCATCCTAACTGTCAAATCTGCTGGATCAATATTGGCTGACATCAGCATCTCACAGACATATTGGTGTACATGTCAGCAAAGACATGTTTGAGGTAAAAAAAAAAAAAAAAAACACAAAACAAACATTTATCAGTTGACGACATTATCACATTTCTTAAAGATCCCCCGCAGACATGTTTTAACGTGTACATAAATTGCTCTACTCTGAAATATAACTTGTATCTGATATGTGCTATTCTCAAAATGTTTAATTATCTTGTTAAAATCTTTGAAATGACATCGACTCCCTCTCTTTCATTAAAATAATCTGTAAATATAAGATGTCTAAAGGCATAGTTCACCCAAAAATAAAAATTCAGTCATTATCTACTAACCTTCATTCTGACTGAAGGTCGGGTTTAGTTTTTTTTAGTCCACAAAACACTGCCGGGGTTTCACTTGAAAACAACATTGCAGAATCTCCCAAACAATGGGAGTGAATGGTGACCAGTTTAAAATGTAAAAAAATAATTGGGGGAAAAAACAAACAAACATAAAATGCTTCCATACTGCTCGTCTGGTGTAATCCAAGACTCTGAAAGTCCCAACATGCCAAGTTGACTTGATAGATGTTATTTACACAATGTTTTTATGGTATGGTCAAATGGGTGTGTGTGGTGTGACAGAGTGCACACACAAATGAACAGCATGTCGGGGTTTTAGGAGACTTGGATTATGTCAAACGAACAGTATGGAGGCATCTCATGGCTTTGGTTTGGGAGATTCTGCAACGCTGTTTTCCAGTGAAACTCCAGCAGCGGTCTGTGGACTGAAAAATGTAAATCCGACCTTCAATCAGCATGAAGATGACTAGATAAGGACTGAAGTTTCATTTTTGGGCGAACTATCCCTTTAAGCAACTGCTGTCCAGCAGTTCAACTCACTAAAAAGTCCTTTCTCAGTATATGAGCCCTGGAGGATTCAAGTTTCCACATCACACAAATTGAATATTGGACCAGGATTGGCTGCCAAACTATTTGTACTGTCACAAATCATGCTTTGTGGGATTATCTGAAAATGTGATTTTCAATGTGCACATCAGAACTTTCAACTGTCAGCAGAAGAAGGTGAAAACAGCCTTGTGGTGTTCAACTGTCCACATACATCGTTCTTTACAGTGATGCTCAAACACCGAACTGTAGGAACAAGAAGATAAATATTTTAGAGTGAAGGGAAACTTTAAACTCTCAAATATCCGCATCGAGTTGAGTCTGGCTCTACTTGAACCTAAAAACATTCATAAACTTGCCTTAAAAAATATTGAATGTATTAAAGATCAAACTGGCAGAAGTTTTTGTCCTCTGGCAAAACTTATGATGGAGAAAAGTTTGACATATTTTGTTTGGACTTCAGGTATTAACTTGTACTGGATCATTTTTGCTCTTGGTCTTGGGCCGGCTTCTCTCTTAAGACTCGTCACAGTGATTTGATGTAGCTGAAGTACTGCATATCAAAGCCCTTTCAGATAGTGTTGGTGCATTAACCCCACAATTCAGTGTGCTTCATCGGAGCTGTGCAGATTCTTGTGGCTTCCCACATACCTTCTGTATGAGCTGTGTTCTCGGCCTGAGGGACAGAGGACACAGAGCACACGATGAAAACAATAGCATGCCAGAACATCTTAGAGCACATAAAACTGTCAGAACACAAACTGACGCCAGCAAATCAGAAGGAGGCTCAGCTGATTAAATATTTTGGTTACTTCTGTTTGAGCATGCAAGACTGCTCGCACACAATAAACAAAAATTATCATTATATTAGATCCATATGGCTATTTGTGATCACAAACATTAAGTCTTACCATATTTGGAAGGAGAAGGCGAGTGGCTCTGTCGCCCGTACTGTCTTTCCCATTCATCCCTCTCTTTCTCACGTCTCTCACGCTCCCTAAACGCAGAGTCTCTGGGTCAGACAATTGCAACATGCAAATACCAAACAGTCCACTTAAACAAACACTTTGACTTAGGACACTTTCGGGGACATTACACAGACTTACATTCATTTCCTGCAGACGTACCCTAACCTTAACGTACCTTTAACCTTAAAGGGTGAATTCAGCACTTTTTATGTGAATGTCCAGTTGCTGTTGATAGTTCTGACATAACTTGATGCACGTCCCTGGCTTCCACCTCTGGGAAGCCAGGGGGTGTGCTAGAGAGGGCTGCCCCAAACTATAGATTTTCCTAGCTGACTGGTGGTCATTAGTCATTAGTTAAAGCCCATAGTTAACTAGTCGTTTATGACATTAATTTAATTATTTAAATATATATTTTTGAGTCATTAAGTGAGCCGCCTGGTAAATTCCAACAACAAAGCCGCAATGATTCTGATTAAGTCTGAACAAACAATGAGAGAAGAGAAAGAGACCGAACACACTGTTAATTTGTTTCAGCACAAGTATAACCTCACACAAGTCTTGTTTTTGAAAACAAAGGAGTAAATAATTTCCAATTTCACAGAAACTTGCAGACTTTTAAACGCGATGGATGATGTATACTTACAAATTAACACTTAATAATTGCTACAAACTTGTTCTTATTGTTCCAACCACTTCACACCTCCTGTCCCCAGCTGTGTCTTTAACCTCTCCGGAGTAAGAACTGGCCTCTGCTGGTCTCAGAGGCTGTGTCCCAGTGTAACAGAACTGCTAACTGAACAAACTAGCCAATGGCAGCGCCAGCACAGTTAAGAGCAGTGCACTGGTGACCTCAGTGTTATGAAAGTAAAGGTCCATGTTGCAACAATCCCCAAGGCTCAACTGCAAGGTGAAGCTCCCAGAAGGAATTTGAGGAGGGTTTTTCTTCTGGGACTGAAGAATAAATGAAAAAGTGGTCGAGTAAGTTCGTTCTCACCGACTAATGGTTTAGTCGACTGTTAGGGAGCATTTTTGTCACTTAACGTTACGTTTGGGCCAACTAAGTACTAGCTATGGGCTAGAGTGATGATACACAGCAGCTTGAGCATTAGAAGCTCGCCCGCAAGGCATCCTGGAGAATGTAGGCACCGCCGGCACGGCTCAGCAAGCTTGAGAAGTTAGTTTTTGAGGAATTTATTGCTTCAATTGAGCACATTTATGATCAGGGTTGGGCGATGTGTTGAAAAATTCTAACTAGCTGCTGTGAGCCCATCGATCAGCGAATACCTGTGTGCTACTGCCAATAAACAAAGTGTAAAGAAATTAAACATTCTTACACCTATTTTCTTTATTAAACATAAAGACACAATGGTACACCTTTTGAATCCAAGTTTTTCCCCTTTACCAAAATAAAATGGGCTTAGCTATCTTGTTAATTCATCGTAAATAAACAAACTTAATTCAAACTTGACAGAAAACTCACCTAAATAGTCTTTGCTCTCTTACAACAATAAGCAACTCTGGTTTGGTTGAAATAAATCCTTAATTCACCACGTTAGACATGAAAACAGTCTGGTTCTACAGGCCATTAGTCAGTATATTCATCAAATCTCCCAACCCCATTTACTATCAACATTGACTGGACATAGACATAAAAAGTGCCAAGTTTTTCCTTTAGAATAACTTTACCCTCAACCACTGACCCGAAAATTTGCCTTTTCCAAACTGTGGACATGGATTTTGTCCTCAACAAGACAAACTGTCCCTAATAAACTGTTTTTTTAGTCTGAAATGTGTCCTTAAAAGTGGAGTCAGAAGCACACACAGGTTCTTACTTCATGCGAATTTTGCGTGCCATGGCTCGTAGTTCTCCCTCTCGTTCCTGTAAAACAAACACACAGCAATGAGGATGAGATGCAGGATAACAGAGAATCCGTTTCTGCCTGGAAGAAAAAAGAAAAAAAAAGAAAAGACACACACCTGTCGTTTGTGCTCCTGTTGCTGAATTTTCACCTGAGCTGCTTTTTTATCTGCCTTGGCTGCAGGAAGAGCAAAACCACAACATATTTAACTAATCAGTTTCTTTGTGTTTTACATAAAGTGAAAAAAATGTGCAACATTTCAACATGTTCATGACTCAGAGGTCTGTGCAGAAACTGCAAACACTCTGCTCGGTTGTACTCACACTGCTTGTTGAGCGCCTTCTGCATTCGTAGCTTCAGACGCTCCTGAGGGGTCATCTTCGGCTGCAGGGGACAGAGTTGTGTTAGTACATCCTTTCACAGCCTGACAAAAGTGTGCGAGTGTGTGTGTGCGTGTGTGTGTGTGAGATCAAAGTCACCGCGCTGTCATACAATTTCAGTACCATCACCTTTATGTACAGTAGCTGGTAGAGATAAAACAGCCATAGATAAATTAATTATGTGTGATGTTTGTTGAGTCAACAAGCGCACTGGAGTCTTACTGGCTGAACAGGGAGTGCGTGTGTGTGTGTGCGTGTGTGAGGCAAACGGCTGCTGTAGGATAGTTTAGATCAGGACAGGACCCAGTCACATGAACCTTTACACATTATCTTTATATGTATGAACACTGTCAGAGATAAAATGGAGGAAGCCGTCAGAAGGAGAAGGAGAAGAAAAGTTGTAAAGTAGGGTAAGGGCAAGTTCAGGTCCGGTGAGTTGAGAAAGTTTAGAAAAAGCCAGTGGCATTTTGTCAGAGACACACCCATCACTGGGCCGTTTCAACCTGGCCAGGCAAGAAAAACTGCAGGTCACAACACCGCAGGCAAGTTTAACAGAGAAGCAGATAATAACTTCCAATCTACTTGTCTGTTTGAGAATATTCAAATATATTTCCTCTTTCTCAGGAAATGCAGTGGAAAGAGAAGCAGGTTCAGGGTAGCAAACGGTCCAGAATGTTAAAATAGAAAAAAAAACAAATAAATGTGTTGTGTAGTCTTAAAGGAATACTGTGACATCTTGGGAAATATGTTTATTTACTCTTTTGAAGAGTAAGATGAGAAGATTGATACCACTCGTGTTTGTAAGCGGAATATAAAGCCGGCACAAGCTTCAGATTAGCTTTTCATAAAGACTGGAAACAAGGGAAACATCTAGTCCGGCTCTGTCAAAAGATAAAATTACTAGCGGGGCTGGACGATGAATCAAAACATGTTTCAATTACAATCTTGAAACCACAGATAATCAAGATATAACATTTATTCTGTTTTGCAATGTCGTCTCATTTTGTCTTCAGTTATAAATCCAGTGCACCCCCTCTCCTTTACAGCGGTGTGCTTTTGCTCCTCCCTAAATCCCCGTCTCCCTCTCAGCCAAGCTGTGGCATGTTCACTTCAGCTCACTGCGGTCAAGCGAACAGTCATTTGTGCAAACCTGGTCAGAGCAGCTGCTGCTTGGATTTTCACACGTGTCTATCTGCGCTGTTACTGTATCCCTGCTTGGAGCAGCCAAAAAGGACAAAGTCTGATTTCAACAAACCTTTCTCACATTTTACTTATCAAATAAAAACATTCTAATATACATCATATACTAAATGCCTCTTTATATTTTGACGGATGCTGCCTACCATTGAGTTTGGAGATTCGTATCTGGTTGCACATCCTTCACACATCATTGTACTCTGTATTCCCTCACCATCATTATCCATGTGTAGAACTTTGCAATGGTATTCCTTCATAAATCCATACTTGGGCGGCCAGTACAAGGCCAGTACAACAGCCTCCTTAACACAGTTTTTTAAAACACTTTTAGTGTGGTTTAAACAAACAAGATATAAAATGTTACTTTGTGGGCTTTGATGCCAATGAACAGAGCCAGGCCGGCTGTTTCCACCCCCGTTTCCAGTCTTTGTACTAAATTAAGATAAGCTAACCCAACTCCTCCCAGTAGCTTCATATTTTGTGCACAGACATTAAGAGTTGTACCGATATTCTTGTCTAACTCTCTGCAAGACAAGAAATAAGCGTATGCCCCAAAATGTCTAAACATTCCTTTAACTCTGATCTCAAGTTTTCAATCTGTACAGTATGTGGGACATGAAGCATTTCGTTCAGGGAGTAAGAGCACGCTCTGCTGCTTGTTAAAACAAGCCCAAAAACAACTGTCCAGAGCACACCCATGTTGTTTTTCCATCGTTAATCAAACATCTAAATGATCACTTGGCCAATACTGATTCAAAAGTTTTGACAAGACACAGAGCCAGTAGCAGGATTAGTCATCATCTTTGTCTTGGGGACATTGATATGTGATATACTTATGTGTGTTTGAGACTACAAACAGTTATAAAGACGCTGCACTCACCCACATGTATATATATGAATACATACATGCACAACCCAGACTAAAAGCACAATCAAGACAATGACTTCACAATGTGCCTAAATGTTCACTCAATACAGAGATGGCAGCATTAATTCAGTCTGTCATTTTTCAGTGTTGGCAAGTTCACATTATTCTCAGTGAAATACTGAGAAGATGAAGGAGAATACTGTAAGGGCAATTACAGAATAGATGAGGGGTTTTGACTGCAGTGCATGTCCACTTTGTAGGAGAAAAAAAAGAAAAAAAAAATCACATCATTTTATTTTCTGTGGGCAACAATGGCTTCTATATCCCAGTCTGGTTGGACAACCATGTCAGCCTGTCAGGGATGAGGGAGGCGTAGGCTTTTAGCAAGAAACCCAGCTAGATCAAATTCTTACTGACTTTGGCAGCTCCCGTCTCTTTACCACCCGGAGTTTCAGGCCTGCAGAGAGGGAGAGAAAAGATGATTAGCTGAGATGAAGAAGACATCATCAAGTCAAGGTAAACATAAAAACAATGACAAGACCAGAAAAAAGTAATAACAAGTTATAAATTATCCTTATGGCTTAAAAGACCAGTGCGTAGGGTTTAATGTCTCATCTCATTCTCCTCTTCTAAGCGGGTAGAAGAACCAACGGTGGCCAAGAAACTTGCACAAAAGGCAAAAGCCAGCGAGACGAGACAGCGTTTGGTTTGTCCATTCTGAGTTACTGTAGAAACATGGCAACACAATATAGCAGCTTCCATGGAAGAGGACTCACGCCCTCTGGAGATATAAACAGCTCATTCAAATGTAACAGAAACACAACGATTGTTATTTTTAATCCTCTACGTCTGTACTTTGAGAGGATTCTTTTTTTTTAAAGCGCATTCGATTTATTGATTGCTGTTTGGATGGAAAGAGAATTCCTCCGTCAAGTTGCAGTTCACATCCATGTCAGCCCAGACTTATATCATGTATGTAGTGAAGAATTTAATAAAAGCTATTTAATCACTATATTGACATGTATGATTCTAGTGAATTATTTCATTATGATGTCATAGTGAAATTGATCTTTTGGATATAAAATGTCATCACCTCATCATTAGATGTTTGTGTGAACATTTCGGCCAAGTTTGGAAAATTCTGTCAAGACTTTATTGAGAGGTCGTGCTCACAAGAATGGGACGGATGGACAATCATAAAATATGACGCCCCTGAACATGGCCGTTGGTTGCAATACTTTACCTATTCTAACTTTAAGACCTTCTTTTAGTTCAATTATGATCAGTGCATCCCACCCTCTCTTAAGCTGTTATCATTTCTTAATCAACAGTGTTTCAATGCAGATTTGTTGCAGCTACATGGTTTTCTTTAGAGCTGCTATGATTAATCAAATATTTGATTATTAAATTAATCGCAAACTACTTTGATAATAGATTCATCGATTGGAGTAATATTTTAAGAAAAAAATTTATTATCCGATTCTGGCTTCTTAAATTTGAACATTTTTTCTTTTCTTTACTCCACCTGAATACCTTTGGGTTGTGAGCAAAAAGACATTTGAGCACGTAGGGGTTTGGGAAACAGTGATCAATATTTTTCATTATGTTTTTACCAAACAACTAATCAATTAATTGAGAAAATTAACAGATTAATCTACAATGAAAATAATCATTAGTTGCAGGCCTAATTTGCTTACTTTCTTAGCTTGTCACAGACGGTGGTGGTAGAGGGCTGGGCTCCTCTGTGAGCAGGGGATGGACTGTGGATAGTGCGACTGGGGGAGCGAGAGGGGCTGCGACTGTCGCTGTCTCCCCGACGGTGGCCTCCACTGCTGCGACCCCCCCGCCTCAAGCTGCCCCCCTGTCGTGAGCTGGAACGGGACCTGACAGAAAACAAAACGAGAGTTCAGGTCACTGCCGTTGGTCATGTTAATCAGTAACTGTTAGTTGACACTGAGGAGTCCCAGTTACCTCGTTCTTCTGCGTGCTGAATATCGTCTCCTGTCTCTGTCCCTGTCTCTGTCCCTCTCTCGCTCTCTGTCTCTGTCGTTGGACCGTGATCGTGTCCGGTTACGTCTTCTCCAGGATCCTGTCCCGTTCCCTCCTCTACCTCGGGAGTAAGATCTGGAACGCCGTCTCGACCGAGATCGGGTCCGTGATCGCCGTCCATCCCTCCCTCCCCGCCCTCGTCGGGTACGGCGAGAACGGGAAGAAGAACGAGAGGAGGATCGAGATGAGGAACGCGACGAGGAGGAAGGGGAGCGACTGGAGGATGACCTTCGTCTCCTGGACAGACAAAGATGCACCATTTAGTAACAACACCAACCCAGCACCTAGCCTATCTTCAGAATACTGCTGTTGTCTTGATTTTAAGAGAGCTTACTGTCACATGGTTGACGTTTTAAAGACGTATTAATGATCAAATATTAGAATTTCATGTACTTGCTACTCATTATAGTGTCATCAACTAGTCTGAGAGTGTCAATGCTTAAAAATGATCCAATCATACATCTCTATGCACACATGCAGACGGGAATAGGTGCATTTTTAATTGATTAAAAACCGATAAAAGATAGATAGATAGATAAAATTAGTATCTGATAGTCAATATTCTTTCTGCCTCAACAGCTGCAGTCATTTCAACAGACAACAAACTAACTGTAAGAGGAAAACAACCAATGAAAAGCCAGGAAGATGGAAAGTTACCGACCGGGAGCCCCTGCTATGACCTGCAGGGTGCTGCAAGTTGGAGGGGCCGTGGCCAGAGTGAGGAGCGGCCGTTTGTGTTCCTGCTGCAGCTTCGTCGTCACTGCCTCCGAAGCTGGTGATGAAGGTGATCTTCTCTGGACCGGGAGAACGGGAGCGCGACCGCGAGTCGGAGCTCGACTCTGACTCTGGCCTGAGAGATATCAGAGAAATCGGAAAATAAAGCTCAAACACATGTACAGATACAAAAAAATTTTTTTTTAAATTAATAAATAAAATAATCGGACCATGAAGAAGAAAAAAGACAAAGTAGTCATAACTCACCGTTTATAGGGGTCATATGTTGGACTGTCTCTTCTAGCATAGCTGAAATACAGGAGGATGACAACATCAGGTAAGCGTGTTTTGAGGGACGTGGACTGTTCATGGGGAAAAACCCAGATATTTACCTTGGTGGGCTGATCTGTCTACCTTTTAGCCTCTTCTCTCGGAACTCTCTCCTTTGTCTGCGAGAACGCCGGCCCTGAGATGATCAGACATGTCACTTAAAAAAAGAGGCTTATGACAATCAGATGACAAAAATTCCTTTGCAGATGTTATCTTACAGAGTACATGGCCTTCTCCGCCTCCAGAGCTTTGGCATGTTTGATGGCCTCCACTTCCTCCTTGTCCTTTCTCAACATCCTGATAAACAGGTATCATGTTAACAGTGTCAGTCATAGAGTGAAATATTCCTTCATTCCTATAAAAACTGAAAAGTTAAGTTTATTCATCTCAACTTGTGAAACTAGCAAAACAGTGTAAACATGAAATCACATCCGCAGTACGCTACTTGCAGACAATGCTACAATAAAATAATTGTTGGTTCTGACTTCTTCTCGGCTGTGTTACAATGACTAAGTTTGTCTTAGTAAGATAAAATAACAGGAACATTATAAGCTGCTTTTGTAGTTCATATTAAAAACAGACAAAACCAGTATTTTAAGACTTTATACATGTCCGGCTTGTCCGTTTTGCAGAAAGAATTGGGGGTTAGCCTGCTACGTTTTCCTGTCCATATTTTACTCACACATGACACATTGTGTCTTTATGGCACTTTCAGATGCTCTGTTTGCCATTTCGTGCAAGAAGAGAACAAAGACACTGACATTGAGGAATCAACTAGTGACTCTGCTTCAACAGCCAACCAAAATTTCTGACATGTCAGAAATTTATCCCAACACCCAAAATCTCACCTGAGAGCACTCGATCGATCTTCCCCTGTACACTGCACAGCAAATGATGCCTGACAAAGCTGAAATTGGGTCTTGCTCTAATATAAGTCATATGGCTCAAAAACACGGTCAGGTATCATATTCTTCCAAACCTGTATATTTATTTGGCTCCACATTTGACCTTTGAGATGTGATGATATAATCAGAGTTACCTAACAAAGTCTCCTTCAGCCATTCCATAAGGGGTTGCCATTTTGTTTAGGTCCAACACCTGCTCCTGGTTCAGCTCATCAACATCAACCTCCACATCTGTACAAACACACAGAGACAAAGTGACACAAAGCTTTTTAAACACAGCAACATGTTAAAGCACATTTTACCCTCATACTCAAGTTTAACAAATATGTGCCGACACGGAGGGGATTTGTATATTCAGAACTGATTCTCAGTTCACAGCAGGTGAAGCTGATTTAATTAAAAATATTCTAGTATTAAAGAATAAATCATCACTGAGTTGTCATGCTTGCTTGGATTATTATCTGTTCATATATTAAACTCTAAATGACTCTATTAGGAGCTACAAACTGAAAGTTTTTGTTGCACCTCAGTGCACATTTCTGCTCTGCATCCTGTTTCTGAAGCAGCTTAACGTCACAGCCTTTTTTGGGGGTTTGTCTCTGAAGTTTTAATTTGCCTAATGTGTAAATCTCATTAGTGCCAAATCCATTTCCTCACCAATATCTGGAATGCCCTCGTCCTCTTCGGATTCACTGTTCTCTGAATTGTCTTCATCTTTGTCTGAGAGGGGGTCGGGTTCTGTCACAGTGCTGTCTTCATATGTGTAACCAATGGTGGCCTTTTTCTCAGCCAGTCTGCACAATGGAAGGAAGGATTTATTATATACATAAGCAGCTTAAATGCTCCACTGGGCAAACAAACTAAGAATCATGTAGGACAGAAAAACAAGCACTTTAAGACCATTTTAAAAACATACTTTTTCTTCTCATCCTCATTTGGTTTCTGCAGGCCACCGTAGAGCTCATCCAGGTAGATCTGGTATAAACACTGCTCCTCTGAGACTGTGGGAGGACAGCAGGGAGTTTAAGAGCACAACACAACTGCAAAATATACCCACTGAGGGCAGGTTAGCACACCATTACAGTCACATTGTGAACACTGCACAGCACTGTGCGTGTGTGAAACACATTAACAGCAAGTGGACTGTTAATGTAAGATCTTACTCACTGCTGATGTAGCTTCTGACAGTCGAATGAAATTCAACTTTTACTTGAAAGAATATCAGCTATGAAGTTTGAGACACTCACTGTTGGCAAAGTCGTTCTGCACGAGGCCTCTGTAGCGCTCATAATTGCACTTCCTCTCCTCCATCTCCTGCTCCGGGGTGCTGTATAAGACACAGAGTAGAAGGATGCTTTAAACATTTATCACTTCACTGAATACTATATACTATACTAATACTATTTTCCTCTCCAACTGGCGCTGAAACACCCA
>JAJHUR010092949.1:0-15741 GCA_027495735.1 Lutjanus campechanus
GGCACTTTGATTCAAGCAAATAAGAATCTGACTCGTTCTGAGACATATTATCTATCATATATATGCATATTTTCCACTGCCCCACAGTCGATTCTCTGCTACAAGACGCTGATAAAATATATTAATTAGACATTAATATTCCATATATATTCCTTTGTGAAATCTGTCATTTTTATTACATATACATACACTGGGTTGCACAAAGAAAGATTAATTTAATCTGAGATTAGTTTATCGAAACTAGGTTTAAAATGAGTAAATCCAGATTTAGATTGCTCAATTCGGTTACATAGTTAAAACGAATCTCAGTTTAGTGATTTAGTCCAAAGGTTTTATCATTGGGGAGATGCTTATTTACCACAATTAAAATAAATAAAAAATAATAATTGAGTGCTGATGGGTTTGCCAGGTTAGCCTAGTTAGCCATCCTAAAGGGTAAATTTAAAGTTAACACTGGATCACATTTTAAATTTGAGGTTTTGATGCAACAGAATTAAATTTAATCTAGGTTTAGAGGAAAAACTAAACTGATGTTTAAAGAGAGGCTTAAATGTAATATTTCTTAAATTTAAGCTTGTTTAAAAGTTTGGCGCCACATAATTTAAGGTTAAACCATGTTTTAATTGGGTTTAAACATTAATCCTTGTTGGGGCAACTCAGTCATAGTGAAGTATAAGAAAAAGCTACAAGCACAAATGAATTCTCACTAGAGAAAAGCTTCAGGGTTATATCAGCCATATTTCCCTTTAAGTTTATGATTTTTGACTTTAAATTAAACATATGCCCAAATCATAACTAGTATTGCATGGAGCCGATGCTGTAGACCAAATATTGCATTTTATAATCAACACCAGTGAAAAGAAATTAGACTCACCGGTTGGATCTTATTTCCGTGTTCAGGTGGGCAGTTTGTTAAAAGTTATTTATTTATATCACTGTGTTGCTTTTTTTCTGTATCTGTACAGTATTAGATTTATATGTAGTGAATGTGCTGTAGACGACAACAATGCAGACATTCTCTAACTGTATATTTATGAAGGTATTAATAGTTGAGAGCAGAGCAAAAGGTTCCACCTGGATTCAATGTTGTTTTCACATTATTCTAATATTGTTTTCATATTTAAAAAGACTGTCGTATGTTGATTAATATTCGAGGACTTATTTCAGAGCGTACCTGATGGTTTTGGAAACAAAAAATGACCATCTGATAAATGTTCATGGCAGTTCTTTGACTGGTCTTCTGTGAAGAGTAACACTGTATTCTGCTGATGTGTGATGTAAATAAATGTTGCAGAAAAATTAACCCGAGGCATTGTTTCAGGGCTCTTATATCATGTGTTTGACTGCAGCTAATGTGAAATAACTCAAGAAGAAGTTTAACTTAATTAAAGTTTTTTTTTGCATTCAGAGCAGCATATTTGTCCCAACAGCCCAGTCTCGTCTGTAAATTTAAACCAAGCAAATATTCATGAATTTTTCAGTCTTTATTGCTGGCTTTGTTATGCATAAATTTTGTATGCTTTCCTGTAGACAAATATCACATTTTCGCTGCCTTGCTGTGCACTGACTAAAAGATCCATAATTAATTGGAATTAATTAATTGGTAGTATCCCAATGAACACTATCTACATTTTCCCTTTACAGTAATTAGAACCAAATTAGGTCCTTTGAAGGACCCAACCTTCATAATAGGCAAGGCGCTCTAATTTTTATACCACGTTTTTTACAGTGGGGCAATTCAAAGTGCTCTACTGAGTAATAAAAACACAGTAAAGGTAAAAGATTTACAATTAAAACATACAAAGTAGAGACAAGAGATACAAAAGATAAGAGACTTTAAAAGTAAACTATTGCAGGTCAAATCAAGTGGAATAGGAAGATAGAAAAATAAAACAAATACTTTTAGATGCACACTGTGAGTGAACCTCTGTTTTTCCTAAATTATCTTATCCCCTGTCCAGATCTCACTGCCTGAGGCAAAGGATAATCATTGATTTACCTCTCGGACAAAAACCTCCCTATCCAGTTAAAATGAAGGCTATTTACAAAGCTAAGCAGACAAGATATACTGATCACCCAAAACAATAAAACCACTGACACGTGAAGTGGATAACATCGATCATCTCGTTACAATGGCACCTCTCAAGGGGTGGGATATATTAGACGGCGAGTGAACAGTCGGTTCTTCAAATTGACGGGTTGAAAAGCGGAAAAGCGGGCATGTGCAAGGATCTGAGCAACTTCTTACAAGTGCCAAATTGTGATGGCCAGGTGACTGGGTCAGAGCGTCTCCAAAATGGCAGGTATTGTGGGTTGTTCATTGTATGCAGTAGTTAGTACCCACAAAAAGTGGTCAAAGGAAGGACAACCGGTGACAGGGTCATGGGTCCCCAAGGCTCATTGATGCGAAGGCTGGTCAGATCCCATAGAAGAGCTACTGTAGACCAGTCAGAGTGCCCGTGTTGACCCTCTTCACCACTGACAGTGCTTACAATGGACATGCGAGCGTCAGAACTGGACCATGGAACAATGGAGGAAGGTGGCCTGGTGAAGACATCAGGTTGACTTGGCCTCCAAATTCCCCAGATTTCAGTCCGATCAAGCATCTGTGGGAGGTGCTGGAATAGCAAGTCCGGTCCACGCAACTTACAGGACTTAAAGGATCTGGTGCTAACGTCTTGGTGCCATTGGACCATGGAGCAATGGAAGAAGGTGGCATGACCCCTGAATTCTCCAGATCTCAACCCAGCATCAGTGGAATGTGCTAGAACAAGAAATATGACCCATGGAGGCCGCCACTTGCAACTGACAGGCATAAAAAGATCATGTTATTCCAGGTCTGTGTTACATAACAACAAAACACTTGTTCATCGTGTTTTTGTTTTAACTCCTGGGACCACCAGTTGGCCAGATGTCTTAAGGGTCCTGAAATGTTCATATGGCACGAGGTTGTCAGGGGTGGATTTGGGCTGAGAGCTACAGACTGATTTTTAGAAAAGCCGCAAAATTTTTAAATAAATTCACTGAGTGATTATGCAAGGATTTTAGAACTGGTGTGATGTGGTCGTATATTCCTATTTTCGGAAGGCCCTTGGCAACAGCGTTGAGCCAACCATTGCAAAAATCCAATTAACTGGAAATAAAGCCGTGGGTAAGCCTTACTAAGTCTTGTTTGGACACAATTTCTCTCACATTTGCAATATTTTTGGGGCGGTAGTAGGCTGATGGAGTTACCAATTTGAGTCCACAGTAAAGCTGAGATTCCTGGCTTGATAGTTAAAGTCTACAGGGAAGTGTATAGGACCTGTGAAGTCCCAACTGATAAACACGTTAACATCTTTTCCTTCATGATAAAAATCGAGCAGAAGACACATTTTCATTAGTTGGAACAGTGTTTAAATCACAAGGCACTTTATTTGACTCGGCAGAAGGAAGAAACTGTAGCATTTTCACCACAACAGCCTCTACGTGCAGCTTCCCCAACCCCACAGCTTAACATTCACCTCACCTCAGACATAATGCATGAACTTGGGGGGGGGTTTGGTGGGAGGGGATGGTGAGATGAAATCCACCACTGCTGGTGGTCCCCAGGAGGTTATTTGGGCCTAAATGCTTTCTCTCTGTCCTTCACCTTCACGTAGTCAGGCAAAGGACAGCGAGGAACCAGTGTTTTATTAAATTAGCTACATTTCAGTAAGCTACCATCACTCAATTACTCACCTATTGATTATTTTGTGCTTCCTGCAACCTCTGTGGTTTTCAAATGAGTATGCACATAGATTTTTTACAGTGCTTTTTCAGACATTTCTTGTGCTAAAAATTTATGCATTATTGAGTCGGAGAGTCTTTCTGGTCTTCTCTTACTGAGTCTACCTGTCTGCATTTTCAATTACTAAAACACTGTTGTCGCCAGCCTGCGCTGAAACTGATAAAAGCCTTATATGAAACAGGAGATTAAGGTTTTGTCAGAATGAGCTGAGAATACAGATCAGACATAATCCACTCTGTATTACACCCGTCTTACAATGGCTGCTTTTGTCTCACGGCGAAAAACACCAGATTCCAGAAGGAGTCTGGTAATTTAGTAAAGATGTGATATGAGAAACGGGCAGATGCCTCTGCCTCATTATTGTGATACTGAACTATTAAAGATCCCAGCAAAAACACACAGCATAAAATACTTTGTCAGTGAGTGCGTTTGCATGAGCTCTGATATCCTGGTTGTGATTTGGTTATGTTTTGCACGTGTTTATGTCATAACCTGGTTTCAGAAACCTGGTTCAGGCCTTATCCCAGTTTTGAGAACCCTGGATACGCTATTTGGAGGACTCTGATAGAAACCAGGGGCAGTAAGGAGTAAGAAGTTTTGGTAACATCTGTAGAGAAATCAAAGGATGTTTTTTGGACATTGATAAAGTTAGCAGACCTTAGGAGAGTTTATTTAAGATGAAGGGTGTTAGCATGCTTGTGTACATGTTTCCCATCTTGAGTTTGGATAGGAACTGTAATCATCTGTAATTGCTTTTTTCTAAATCAGGTTCTAACTACCATGGTTATCAAACCGCTAAAATAGGATCTGCAAGTTAGGAGGAACTATGGCCCCAGAATACTGTGGCAGAAAAACACCGTATCCCCTTCTGAACATAGAGAACAGAAACCTGGATGCTGAAATGATCACGTGTAGGGATATGAATAAGGTTTTTCATGTTAGATGTAAACACTATATCCTCAATATGATCAAAAACAGGATAAGACAAAAAAATCAGGATACTTGTACGCATATAAACAAACACACTCAAACTGGAATTATTCCTGGCTGTTTTAAAGAGTGAGACAAAACCTGACAGTGCAGTTGTGGCTATAATGATCAACTTGTAAGTGTAATAGTGTTTCCAAGGAACCATTTTCAATTATTTGCCTAACAATGCAGCAGTGCATTGTTAGAGACACAATGAAGCAGCTCCCACTGGATGAATCCTGCAGTCCATGGTGAAAATTTACAATAAATGTGCAGAGGGATGAGAAACAGGCTTCAAACACGACTACGTTCTGCCTGAGAGACAAATCCCCACATCAGCGCAGCGATATCAGACAACTTTGTTGTTTTTCAACATCACTTGTGTCGACCGCAGCTTAAACTTTGGGTCTATTAGCAGCAAATGACTCCTGCAGCGTGAGGGCGCGAATGTATGACAGAGCATCATTAAGCCTGAGCACAGAGGAAGAGGAGGAGGAGGAGGTGGAGGAGGAGGAAGGACTGATGATCACAGAGGGGAAGTGCCGACTGCAGATCTCTCAGGATTAAGAAGCAGCAAAAAAGAGGAGATTATTAAAAATAATAAGGCCCACCTCTGCTTTTCTCTAATGACAGGCGCGCAAACACAGTCATATTAGAGCTCTGGCGGTGGAAATACTTCAGTTGATGAGGGACCTCAGCTCATCTACTTTGTTTACTGTGTAGGCTAAGACTATTGGAAATGAGGGGGAAATTATCTATTCTGGTGTGGGCGGGATTGTTTCAAGTACCGATCGCAGGACTAACAAGGGACAGCGAGATCAAGAACCTCCAGAGAGTCAATTACCCTCAGTTCAGCTGTATAGATACTGTACATTGTATATAGTTATAATGAATTAGTGCTACTCCACTTAAACGCATCTAATCTCATTTATTCATGAATCAAATGTATTACCCCCAAGCATCAATAGGGCCATTTCTGCTATTGATTAAACGGCTAAATTAAAATGAAATTCTATTAAATTACAAATTCCATCAGACATATTACGTTGGACACAAAGATGATGAAGTCGAAGGAAAGCGTGTGCGGCTTCAACAATCATCCCAAACCTGATGACTTAGCAGTCAACTCTATACGAGCTGCTTCACCAGACTTTATTTTCACTCCAATCCACTTTAGTGCCGTAACACAAATCTTCATCCCAGTAAGTAGGGCCAATAAAGAAAAGTAAACACAATTAAACCCCCTCCATCCCCCTTAAGTTACAGTGGTGCAGAGGGGATATTAATCTGTGGCTGTTAAATACATTGCACCTTCTGCAAGAACGAGTGGAAATGAAAGAGAACCGGCTTGAAGAATGGCTGTAAAAATCTCCTGTTACTCTGATTATTCCACTCGAGGATGGATGTTTTATTTGGTGTAGCGGCGGAGGAGTTTGAGCCAGCGGAGGTGGGGTTGCACCGTTTGAAACGAATCATTTGTATCATCATGTTTTGTATCTGGCTCACAGTGTCTGTTGTTTCTTAAAAACGAGAGTACTGGTGCCCTCTAGTATTCAAACCAGTGACACACAGGAATATGGAGCACATGCAGAAAGCAGCAGCTGATGAAGTACTATATTTTTTGCGAAATTGAAATAGAAAACTGGGCCATCATGGTCAGAGTTCTGTTATTCAGCGCCTTGAATCCCTCATGGGCAAGTAACACTTCTTTTTTTTAACTTCATTTGGGTGAAATATCAAAATCCTCGACTATAAATCAAACAGAGAATTAATGAGATGTTTTTGTGTAATGCTTAATAATTGGTTTCCTTGGAAAACAGGGAGCTTACGTAGAAGTTAAAGCTTTTAAATGGGGTGAGGGTTGCCACTTTGTGAAAAAAACTGCATGGGCTAATAGTTCAATAGTCTCAGAACAACATTTCTCAACACAAAACTGCAGGTAATTTATGAATTTCAGCACCTACAATACACGGCTGTAAACCAACATTGAATGCCTGTGACCTTTGACCCCTCGGGCAGCACTGCATTAAAAACCCACATAATTGTCAAACAACATGGGTTCTGGAACACAAGTAAACATAGTTTGTCGCTGCATCTACAAATGCAAGTTAAGACTCTATCATGCAAAGCAAAAGACATTTATCAACAACATCCAGACATGCTGCAGACTTCTCTGGGCCCGAGATCATCTGAGATCACATTTCAGGCTAAAGAGGAGAAAGACCAACCAGATTTTTACCCGTGCAAAGTTTAAAAGCAATGATTTGTGATGGTTTGGGGGTGTTTCAGTGCAACTGTGACAACTATGAACACACCATTGATGCTGAAAAGTATGTGCAGGTTTTGGAGCAACATGTGCTGCCATCCAGACGCTGTCTTTTTCTGAGACGTTGCCGCTTATTTCAGCAAGACAAAGCCAAGACACATCCTGTACATGCTACAGCAGCATGGCTTCATTGTCCAGACCTGCCTCCCGCTGAAAATGTGTGGTGCATTATGAACCACAAAATACGACAACAGAGATCTCAGACTGTTGAGCCCCTGAAGTCGTATATCAAGCAAGAATGAAAAAGAATTTCACTTTCAAAACATCCAATTTAATGTCCTCAGTTCCAAATGCTTACTGACTGTTGTTAAAAGAAAAGGTGATGGAGTACAGAGCTAAAAATGGTGTATATTTACAAAAAACAATAAAGTTAATCAGTTTGAACTTGTCTTTATATCTTGTGATCAGCTGAATGTAGGTCGAAAAGGATGTGCACAACATTGCATTCTGTTTTTATTTATGTTTTACATCTTTTTTGTAATTGGAGTTTGTGCGTAAAAGCTTGGTGCGTCTCGTACAGCTGCTAACGGGTACCCTGTGCGTCTGTATGAGTCGCCAAGAGGCGATGACGATTTAAAATTGCCT
Organism: Lutjanus campechanus; assembly: GCA_027495735.1. NCBI lineage: Eukaryota > Metazoa > Chordata > Actinopteri > Lutjaniformes > Lutjanidae > Lutjanus > Lutjanus campechanus. The sequence continues at coordinate 7,650 of JAJHUR010092949.1, forward strand.
TTGATCGACCTTTGACCTGATGAGCACAGTACGCCACAAATATTTCTGTGAGCAAACAGTTTGTGCAGCTCTTTGCAGTCATTTCTCTGTCACTAGGCCAACTTTTCTAGCTCTGCAGGAAGGTGACGTTCCCATTCTTAATCCTGCCGACCAAACTCTGGTTGGCTTTTACTGTTTTCTGAGCCAGGTGAGTGAAACTATTTAAATTTTTAATGTACAACAGCCACTGTCGCCACAAGTGACAATTACAGTTTAGTGGTGAACGGCATGATGTGGTTTAACAGTAGCGCAAGGCATCATAGACAGAGTAGCACAAAAATCTCTGAGCGTATTTCATTGCCAGCAGGTGAGTTTTACTGCTTATAAAAGAAATATCGTGTTGTTTCATCTTGCAGAAGTCACACAGTCTCACTTTAATGGGCAAACCAGACCTACTTAATCATTTATAAAATCTGAGCTGTGGATGGTGATTCAGAGGTCTGGAAGAGAATTCGATAAGAGGAAATTCAATTTGATAGCTTCTGTTTTATTATTGTTCTTATTCTTGAACTTTAAATAATCCACTCCACTTCTCTAAATTAGATTTCTTTTGCTTTATCTCTCAATTTCACTTTGTAAACTCCCAAAGATAAGAGCCATATAAATAAAGTTCACTCTTATTGTGACTCTCCAGGATGAATAATTGCCTTTATAAGACCAACTCTAGTGTTTTATCATTATGAGATGATGTTGCTGCTCAGTTCGGCTAAATAGAGAAGACAAAAGACTTGTGTTTGGTCCCATTTATCTCACTGATGTCAGGGGAGTTCTTCTTTGATAGTGGGCTCCTGGCGAATCTTGGCTCCAGCTCTGACACTGTTGAAATGAATTGTTTCAACTTCAGTTCTTGATAGAGAGTTTCCATCAAGTGGCCCGGCTCCACAGTGACGGTTTATATCAGGAGCAGCAGGGCCAAGGGCTTTTCTAGGAGAGTCGCTGTGGTGAAAAGTCTCTTGTGTGACTGATGAATCTGCCTGAGGACAAAGGGCCAATGTTCTCCGGCCCTGGGATTGCCTCTAATGTGGTCAGGCGCTCTGAAGCCAGAATCGAGCCCTTAAGCTCCTTCCCGCTCATATATCGTCTTTATCAGTGGCTCTCCATGCAGTCGAGGAGGCTGAAGACCATTTTGATGGCACCTAAATCACTGATATCATCTGCTGGAGTCAGCAGAGCGAGATGAGGTTGGTTGCTATTTTTGCTCAATGGAAAACCACGGTAAATATACAATTAAAGACCTGCTTGCAGCATTGTTTTTGACATTGTAAACTAAATAAAAATGTTTTGTTTGCATTTTATATTGTACACAATACAAAGAATACATATTAGGCTCCATGAATGAACATTAGGTTTGTCTGTTTGTTTTTCTGTTTGCACATGCAAGTGCCAGCTCATATACACTTAAGACACATTACATTTTCTTACAAGACATTGCAAACAAAGTCCTAAAAATAAAATCTGCACAAAAAAGATTCTCTAATGAAGTGTGCATATTTTTAATCATTGATTTTTTTGTTTTTGTTTTTTTTTTTTGTTTTTTTAATTGATCATTTATATTTTATTTTCTAGTATATTTTAAACAGAATATTTGGAAGTCAGGAAGGAAGTCATTCCTGCCTCTGGCTATCAAACACTCTTGAGTCGACAGACTGGTCCTTGGACTTATTTCACCCTGTCAGCAGCAAATTATTATTTATTTATCATTTATATCTTCTACTTTGCAACACTGACTTAAGAGTTGTTTGTGCAGTAATTCAACTTTGCAATAGTTTTTGCAATCATGGGCCTAATTCAACAGTGTAATACTCTGGTTACACTGGCATAAATCCTGCATTTATTTATTTATACCATATTTCAACCAACCAATATTCTTATTTATAATATAGTTGCAGCTTATTTCAAGTTTCTATTCCTTGTCATTTTTCTATGCTTACATATATTTTAATTTTTGAACGGAAGTAATGGTAACATAACCCAATTTCGGTATCAATAAAGTATTTCTGACTCCAATGCCATAATGTATATGTATGTTCACAATGTGCATTTTTAAAGCATTTTAATAATACATTTTACTTTTATGTATGTATGTATGTATGTATGTATGTATGTATGTATTTTATCTTTTTATTTATTAATTTGTCTATACATGGGAGCAAATGTAACACATCCCAATTTCTCCCTGGAATCAATAGTGTTTCTCACCCTGATTCTATAATATGATATGATAATATAATATGTAATTTATCTTAATATTTATTTATTTATATATATTTTTTTAGTTAGTTAGTTATCTATGTATTTATGCATTACACTTCTTGATAGCACAGCCGCAAACGTTAAATTTCTCGGTTGCAATAAGAGTGTCCTTCCACTGGGAGGCAGTGTTGTCCCTTTGAAGCTGCTGACTCTGCACTAGAAGAAATCTCACCGAACCCGGAAGCGTTCGTGAATCGGCCGTGACTGGTTTTCATTCAGGCTGCGGCGATTTAAATCCGTTACTGTAAAGATCTCCGTGCATATCGGGCAGCTGATATATTTGCCTGTAGATAGATTAAAGAAGAGCGAACATGGCTGGTCGGCTACCGGCTTGTGTTGTTGACTGTGGCACGGGGTAAGTAACGGGAATTGAATGCTAGCTAGTTAGCATTAGCCTGGCTTTCATTGACCACATAAGCGGCTGTCAAACTTCCAGCTAACGCCCCGTCTGGCTGTTTAGTTAGCCTGAAAGCGGCTAACGCTGCTTACCCACATCTGTTCACTTGTTTACTCTTATGTTGTCCTTAAAGACAGGATTGATGTTACGAATTAGCACGCCAACGTTCCCAAATGGTTTATTTAATGCTTTTATCCGCAATAACGCTTTATCATTGTAATTAGCTGCTGCTAGCTACAGAAGCTAATGTTACTTCCTGGACAATCCTCATTGCAGAAAGCATTTAAGCCACATTATTATTTAGCTGATTCTCAATTAATATTCCTGTGTATAGTTTCCAGCCAACACTTTTAACAAAATAAAGCAACTGTAAATATACGTTTATTGTAATTTTGTTCCTTGTTTTAGGTACACAAAGCTTGGTTATGCAGGAAATACAGAACCACAGTTCATCATACCATCATGTAAGTAAATTTCTTAAAAATGCCCAAAACTCGTATTTGGTTCCTTGTGATTGTTTTTATAAGTAGACCTGACGTGTATATAAATGTGCAATATATCATGTACAATACAGGAATGCATAATACAAATATTGAAAGGCAGTCATACTGTTACTCAGTTAAATCATAGTAGAGGTTGTTTTTTCCAATATTGAAAACCATATTTCTTATTTAAAATTTACATAGCAGAGTATCATGAAATGAGGAAACTCATCCTCCCACAAGATGACGGTTTCAGTTCAACTTCCTTTTACCACACAGTCCAGTGAAATAGACACCAGCTAGACAGCTCGCAGTGTTATTCAACATTAGACCTGGGCCGTATAGCTGAAAAGCTTATCACAATAGTGAAGTTTCATTTTGGTCGATATCGATAATTACTGATCATGTAGGTTATGGCTGATGACATGTTTTGTACAGGTGGAAGCAGCTGAGGGGATAAAGTGAAAAAATATCCCATATTTTTGACCAAATGCCTCAGTATTATGACAATATTGAAGGGATGACTGTACTTCACAATATATTAATATGATGAGATTTTTAGTAAATATGTATATCTGGTGCTTATATAATGTATTGTATTGCCCAATGCTATTTTACATACTTACATTACGGATAAGGTTGGAGACTTGATGCAAACATATTATTTAATGAAAAGCAGCTATAGTGTAGAGCTGTATGTGAAGCAAAGTTTAATCAAGAGTCAAAGAGTTGTATGTAGGGTTGTTCCCAAACTGATACCAGTGTTGAAAAATATCTTCAATACTGCCTTAAATGCTGGTATTGGTATCAACAAGTCAAAGCACTGATCTGATGCCACGCCATTTATTAAACCTGAAACAGAACCCTGCTACTTTCTGGCAGCATCTCGTATAACATCTCTCTTCCCTATGTTGACTTTAACCTGATCCAGGCCAGACAACAATGATGCAGTTATATCACACTCATACAGGGTTTCAGTTCAGGTATTGAGAAGGAAAAACTGGTATCAGAACATCTTGAGCTGTATGTGCACAGTTATATACACTAACAACAGCAAGAGAAACAACATGATTGACTGTTTCCCTTAAAAGGAAAAAAAAAATCGTTGTTTTGTTATGTGAATCATTGAGGATAAAGTCAGTTTCTTATTTTATTGCTCAATATATAATTTAAGGCCCTTACTCTTTCTCAAGATGTCTTTCATTTCTTCTGGTTGGATCATTACAGAATATTGACTTGTGTATTGTAGGATTGACTGTAAATACTTACTCAGGAACAATATGCTGTGTATTAATCCACCGCTTAAAATAGTCCCCAACCAATGCACTGTTAATAGCCTACATGTTTGAGAAGTATTTGCTAAAAACTACAGTGCCTATCTGTTACAGGAAATTATTGAGCTTAAGAAAAAGTAATCCATATGTGTGCAACCTGCTTTAAAAGATTTACATGTTCAGTAGGCACCAGTGTGCGATGAAGAGTGCAAAGCCGATTTTGGCTTCCGCATGCAAATCTGTTGACAATAACAAAAATACAGAAAAACATCAGCCATAACAGCATGTACAGTTAAGGAATACATTATATACTGACAGTAGAAGATTTTCTTGTTGATAATTCTGCTTTTTCAATGTTGCCTAGCCCTCGCTCAGGATAATAACATCGGTTACAGTTTAAGGCTGCAACTTCTGATTATTTACATTATCATTTAATTTATCAGTCATTTTCTTGATTAATCGATTAGTTGTTTGAACATAAAGTGTCAGGAGATGGTGAAAAATGTTGATCACTCTTTCTCAAAGCCCAGGGTGACTTCCTCAAATGTCTTGTTTTGTCCACAACCCAAAGATATTCAGTTTACTAACAAATCAAATCAGATTGACAGATCAGTTATTGGGTAGGGTTTGTCCTAACTGATCTGTTCAACCATGCCACAAAGCTTTTTTTTTTAAGTCACATCCAGCATCATCACATTTTTTTAAAATCACCTCCAGGTATTGCAATCAAAGAATCAGCCAAGGTTGGAGACCAGGCCCAGCGCAGGATGATGAGGGGCGTTGATGACCTGGACTTCTTCATTGGGGACGAAGCCATCGACAAACCATCATATGCAACAAAGGTAGACGGGGAAGCTGACCTGAGTCAGACAGGACTTTCTTGTGTCTATTTTTAAGCTTCAAGAAGATACTGATACTGACATTTACTTCCCCTCCCTGTTTCCAGTGGCCCATCCGTCACGGGATAGTGGAGGACTGGGACCTGATGGAGAGATTTATGGAGCAGATCATCTTCAAGTATCTGCGGGCAGAACCTGAAGACCATTACTTCCTTTTGGTGAGACCAGAACTATGTACACAATTGAAACCAGGCAGTGTTTCTTTGTTTTTGTTTTCTTTTTTTGTATTAAATTGTCTTACATAAGCCAGGTCCTGTTTTATAAGTGCTAAGTGTGTAATTAAGATAATGCAACATGTATTAAATGTTATTATATGTGACCACTTACACATACAAGGAAGTCTTTTGATTCAAGTCCGAAGCCTCTTTGTCTTCATCTGTTCCTGTTCTAACAGTGTAACTTGTAACAATCTAACATAAAAAAAGGATGTAATTAATATAAGCAAGGGTGAAACCAAAATAAACATCATCCACCAGCCGAAAGCTGGTAAAATATGCAAAGTAGCTGGTAGATTTGCTTCCCACCAGCCAACAGAACAATGGCAATCTGTTGTCAGGCTTTGTCAGGATTTGAACACTCACTAGCTGTTTGGCCAGTTGACGAAAAAGTTAATTTTGGACTCCAAAACAAGGACTAGACTTGAGTTAAAATTCTGGAAAACAGAACCTAATTTTCTTCCAATTATCATGCCTGTCTTAAATTAAATTTGTTTCAGCACAGGGACAGTGCGGTCTCTCCATTTTTTTTTTCTGTGTCAGCAGTGAGCAGCAACACAGAATAACGATATGGAAAGTTCATGCCCTTCACCCAGAAATTACAGCTTTAAAGTGATAGTTCAGTACGAGTGTATTCTGATTAAAAGTGAAGTTAAGTCTCATCTCTCAGTCACTTTTGTTGCCATTTTTTCGAGAGAACAAAATGTAAAACAGTGGCCCGAAGTGGTTTCTGTTCTCACATCAGTTTTCTGTCTTTCTCTCTCTGCAGACAGAGCCTCCCCTCAACACACCAGAAAACAGAGAGTACACGGCAGAGATCATGTTCGAATCCTTCAACGTCCCAGGTCTCTACATCGCTGTTCAGGTACGTGTCTAAAACATGCAAACACTTTTCAGGAAACCACGACCCTGCCCTACAAAGCCAGACTGTAGTAACTACATATTAGGTCAAAACTGAATTAAGAGCACAACACACCTTACTGTAAAAATATTATACCATAGAAATGTTATATTTTTCTAGAAAACAGAGGTAAAAATCAAGCAGCAGTGACTGCACTCAAGTTCATTAAGGTTAGCTCATCCAAATTTACCCTCTTTTACTTTTCTGTGGAACTGAAATATCGCCTTTGATGCTCCAAAATCTAGTTGATTAAGTTATATGACAGTAGTTAAATCCTAAATGATAATGAGTTCATGCGGTTAACGACCGTAATCATATTAAATTAATGATAAATTTATTAAACTTGCTAATTATTACAGTAGAAAAGAAATCTGAAGAAGAAACAAGAGCACATTTTCTTTGTTTTCTCTGTAGTTCCTCTAAATTTTAGTTTTTTTTGTGAGGTCTGTGACAAATATTACTCATCAGTCAAAAAAAAAAGGTTCTTGCACTCAGAGCTACGTGAGACACATTTGAAACTTGAAGACTGAATTAGATTTGACTGTTTTACGCAGAATGTAATGTGATTCGGAATTTCTGAGGAAATGTCAATTTTCACTTCTTCTTTCTTAAGTTTCAGTCTGTTCTTAAAATTTTACACTTGATTAGAGTTTTTAAATTTTTACTTGCCCCCGAACAAATGGTTATATTTATTTTTGGTTATCAAATCAACGATTAATTGATTATTAAATCATTGATAATTATTTGCAGCGGCTCGTTCCAGCTGCAGTATAATCTGAAATTATTCTGAACAAGGACACAACGTGTCATAGATGCAAAGCAACATTCTTGCGTAACAGAAATAGTTTGACAATCCCTCCTGCTTCTGTGCAGAGAGACAGACTCATTAAGAGCTCTACAAAATAGTTTTTTTTTACCACTTCCCCAATCAGGCAAGTGACTTGCTAGATTTACATGGTATTTTACTTGCCCGTGGTAGGTGGGCAATCCTTATTTTTGAGCCCTGCAGTATTGTGTAATTGTTGCAACACCTAAAATACGTGACACAGTGTGATTAGATTTTTATGCTTTCACCATCCTTGATGATCTCACCTTGCCCTGCAGGATGGTATTATTGCTACATACCTTCTTTAATTAAATTTTTTTTTTCCTGTATCAGGCTGTCCTGGCGCTGGCTGCCTCCTGGACATCCCGACAGGTGGGGGAGCGGACACTGACGGGAACTGTGATCGACAGCGGAGACGGAGTCACGCACGTTATTCCAGTGGTGAGCATCGCTTTTTCCCTGTGATTGTCTTTTCACTCCTGTGTTCGTTCTCAACACTAAACTCATTTGTGTGCGCTTGTATTCCAGGCTGAAGGCTACGTCATCGGCAGCTGCATTAAACACATCCCCATCGCTGGTCGAGACATCACGTACTTCACCCAACAGCTGCTGAGGGAACGAGAGGTGGGGATTCCTCCGGAGCAGTCCTTGGAGACGGCTAAAGCAGTCAAGGTAGGTGTTAGAGAAACAGTGAAAATGTCCATTTTTATCTATCTCAGTTTCTCAAAGTCCAAGGTGATGTCTTTAAATGCCTTGTTTTGTCGATCCTACAACCAATGATATTCAGATTAATAAGATACAAAAAA